>WOXC01006039.1:0-167591 GCA_011680675.1 Gymnobelideus leadbeateri | reverse complement strand
CCTAAATGTGAATGGGGCTCTAGATCATGTTTTAGGAAGTCAGTTGAAGGAACTGGGGAAATTGAACCCTTTGAAATGGAAGGGACCTGCCTGCTCTCCTCAAGTATTTGGAAGACTTCCATGTGGAAGAAAGCATTAGATTTAGTTGAATTTGTCACTGAGTGCAGAAATGATTGGTAGAAGTTGCAAAGAGAAAAATTTAGACTTGCTATAAGGAAACCTTCTTAACATTCAGAACTGTTCCTGAGAGGACTGAGCTATTTTGGAAGGTGGTAGTTTCCCTCTCATTGGAGTTCTGCAGAGACTAGATGACCACTTGGGTATGTTGTAGTGTACATGGATGCCTTCCAGCTCTGCTGACCACTTTTGAAGGTGGCATCTCAGATGGGATTTGCTAATGTAGGATCCTAAGGCAATTCATACAAGGCATGTGGGTGCCAAGACCAGAGGATCCACTTTCATTAAGTATTCCCAACCTGGTGTCTCCGATATATTTCTGAAGCAATGATGGAAGGTGAAAGGAGAGAAAATGAGACTAGCAGAAGAAACAGAAATTTTGAAGAAGAAAGAAAAGAGAATTGCAGTGTGTTTTATGTCTCCTTATCACACGGTGTGGAAGACCTAGCATTACCTGTTAATCTTGGCATGATTTCTGATTTGTAGATGTTGTGCTTAACTGTTTTACTGAAGAATTCTATTCTTTTTTTTTAAAGCCAATACAGGGTCGGGGGGAAAGCAGACTGAGCTAATATTTCTCATTTATACAAACACACACACAGAGGAAACCTAATAGTTTGGGCCATAGCCACCCCAGTTCTAGGCATGAAGTTCATAAATAGCTTCTAGAGGGCTTGGATGACCGGCCCCAATCTATGACGACATAATGGCATCCCCCAAACTATTACACTGAATGATGATGATGATGATGATGATGATGATGATGATGATGATGAATTGGGTTTTATGGTTTTGGAAGTGTTTGTGCTTTGGACCAGCTGGGCCCAGTGGCTGGCAGGTGGAACCCAACTCCCCATAGGGGAGGATTTGGCCACACTCTCCTGTGGAAGTCATAGGGAGTGTTATATGAAACTGACCCTCAGGTCAGAGCCTTAATACAAAAAGCTTTCTGTCCTGGTGCTCATGATAGCCTTCCCAGCATTCATGTGAAACACCCTTTCTCCATCTCCAACAAAAGCATTCTAAATCCTGAATGAGGTGTTTGAAGTCTGGGCTTCCAATGGACTAGGGCGCTCCCATAGCCACAGCCCGAGCCCAGGGTCTGGCCAGCTGGCCATGTGCTTTTGTGAGGAGAGAGTCCTTAACTAAGAATGAACAAAAAGGGACGCAATCAAGCCAGGAAGCCTCTCACTCGCTGCCCCAGTGTCACTGGAGAGAGGACAGGGCCACTGCTTTCTGAACAGGCAGATGAAATGGGAATCTGCAGGTTCTGAGCCCCACATTCCCTTAAGAAGGTCCTGTATTGTTCCCTTTTCAAAGGGGGTCGTTTTCTAGCTAATGGTGAATGGTCAGATTAGGTTATTAGCAGGAGCGACTGCATTTAAAGGGTCTTTGGAGGTGTTTGCCACATCCTTTGTTTTCTCAAGAGCTTGAATGTGAAATGTAACCTTTCTCCCTAATGAAAGCTTCATGAATGCAATTATCACCTCTATGCAGATGATTCTTAGGTCTATTTAGCCAGTCCTAACCTCTCTCCTGACCTCCAGTCTTACATCTCCAATTGCCTATTGGACATCTCAAACTGGACGTCTTGTACACATCTTAAACTCATCATGTACAAAAAACTGAACTCATTATCTTTCCCCTCCCTCCCCCAGCCCTTTTGCTTCCAGACTTCCCTATTATTGTTGAGGGTCCCACCAGCCACCCAGGCTTCCAGCCTAGGTGTCCTCTATTCCTCCCTCTCTCTCACCCCCCCCACATCCAATTAGTTGCCAAAGGCTGACAATATTACATTCATTACATTTCTTGTGTGTGGCCCTTGCCCTCAGGGTCATGTCGCCTTGTGCCTGGCCTGTCGAGATGATGGCTCATGATAGCTCACCCTGCTTCAGTCCACTCCCCACTCACCTTTCAGATTGATCTCCCCAAAGCACTGGTTTCATCATGTCACCCTGCTGTTAAGTAAACTCCAGTGGCTCCTAGTCACCCCCAGGATCAAATATAAAATTTTCCCTTTTGATTTCATAGCCTGACCCCTTCTTACCTTTGTGATCTTCTTATTCCTTGCTCCCCTCTAGAACTCTGTGAGCCTGTGATGTCGGGGCTCCTTGCTGTTCTTCAAACAAGAAAGTCCATCCCCAGACTCCCTGAGATTTCACTGACTGACCCCCCGCGCCCACCCCAGCCCATGCCTGTATTCCTCTGTCATCACCTGCCACCTAGCTTCTTCAGCTTCTCTCAAGCTTTAGCTAAAATCTCACCTTCTGCAGGACTCCCTTCTGTGTCCTCTTTAGTCTTAGGCCCTTGCTAGGAGATGATCTCCAGTTCACTCTATCTGTGACCTTGTTTGTACCTAGCTGTTTGCATGGACTCTCCACATTAGATTGTGAGATCTGCCGTGGCAGGGAATGTCTTTTGTCTTTCTTTGTATCCCCGGATCTTAGCACAGTGCCTGTCTTATGGTAGGTGCTTAACAAATGCTTGTTAATTTGACTCATGGATATAAATACTTGGATTTAGGACTCTCGTAAAGAGCCAGCTCTAAACAGTGCAGCATGATAGACAACATTCATCTCTGGGGTCCCCTCCGTTTCAAGATCTCTTTCTTACCTGTCTCTCCTACCCCCAACTCTACTGCTTTTTCCAGACCTTCCTGTTGATTTCCTACTGGTCCCTGCGCCTTCACCAAAGTACTTAATTCAGACCTGACCTTTAAATAATCCTTTGGACACTGAATATTTTCCACGATCAAAACTCAGCTACTCTCATGCCTCTCCACCCCTCCCCCATGTCTGATCCCTTCAGGGCCTTGCTTCTTGCTACCTAATCTGAGAAATGACTTTGTACTAATGGTCTAATGAATTTCAAACAACAAAAGGAGGAGAGTATATTATTCAAACTGTATACTAGTAAGATTGCTGTCCATTCCTGGTAAAATTCTAGCCCTATCAAAGGGACATCTTGGGAGTACCTGGAAGGGGAGTGGTAAGCATTTCACCCATGTGGTTTCATCAAGGAGAAGTCATGCCAGAGTTACTAAATTTCTTTTCTTTTTCATGGAATTTTATTGTCAAGACAAATAATCCAAAATGCAGGTATAAAACTGTATATAAAGCCTTTAGAATTAAGAAAAAGTTCTGAGGTATTAGATGCCAAGGGATTTGTGTATGATTTTATATGGAGATAGGCCTGGTGAGTGTAAACAGGTTATGACATGTCAGTCAATAAATGCTTATTAAATGCCTGCTACATGCCAGGCATTAAGGCTACACACATGGGCAAAAGATAGGCCCTGTCCTCAAGAAACCTACAGTCTATTGTGAGCTGATCCAGCAGAAGGGCTATGAATGGTTGTTGTTCAGTCATTTCAGTTATAACTCTTGGTGACCCTGTTTGGGATTTTCTTGGTAAAAGATACTGGAGTGGTTTGCCCTTTCCTTCTCCAGCTTGTTTTACAGATGAGGAAATTGAGGCAAACAAGGAAGTGACTTGCCCAGGGTCACCACACTAATAAGTGTCTGAGACTGGACTTGAACACAGGTCTTCCTGACTCCAGGTTGGCCATTATATGTACTGTGCCACCTAGCTGCCCTGCTAATCATGTTCTCTTAGGTTGTTGTTGTTCAGTCATGACTCTTGGTGACTTCATTTGGGGTTTTCTTGGCAGAGGTATAGGAGTGGTTTGTCATTTCCTTCTCCTGCTCATTTTGTAGATAAAGAAACTGAGGCAAACAGGGTGAAGTGACTTGCCCAGGGTCATACACCCAGTAAGTATCTGAGGTCCGATTTGAACACAGGTCCACCTGCCTCCAGGCCCAGTGCTCTATGCACTTTGCTGCCTTCAGTTTTAATCAAAAGACATTTCATCTCTTAGAGAATCATCTGCTTTCTAATGAATGCTCCCTCAATCTCATTTGGGCTATTCATTAGTCCCTTGTTGGTACTTTTATGGTACACTTTTACAGACTGACTTAGGAAACAGGTTGTTGGCATGGACTCCAGTTGGAAGTGCCCCACTTTGGGAGCCTTGGGTTCCTATTCTGTATCTGGTGCTGACTAGCTTTGTAAGCTTAGGCAAAATCACAGCCCCTTACAGTCTTAAATTTCCTCATCAATAATACAATATTCTCCTACTTTTGTTTCCCTTCAGGGTTGTTGTGAGGAAAGCACTCTGAAAAGGGGCGTCTCAAGGACCTGGATTTGAAACCCCAGTCTCTGCCATTTACAGGCTGTGAGTCTGTGAACCTCTCTGAGACCGGCTTCCTCAAATCTAGGACATACCAGATGCCCAAGGTTCCCTTTAGGCTCTAAAACCGTGATTCTTTTTAGGCAAGCTTTTATTCCCCAGCCCCCTAGTCCATTGGAATTCTCAGGAAACAGAAAGACGTTTGTGCTTTTTTCTTGGGGCTGATACTAAATGTTGAAATAGATGCTTGATACAAAGGTACTTGTGATTTGCTTCTTCTGAAGCAGGGTTTCTTAACCTTTTTTGTCTTATGGACCTTTTAAACAATCTGGGAGGCCTGTGGATCTCATCCCAGATTATTTTTAAATGTATAAAATGAAATATATAGAATGCCAAAAAAGCTTATTCTATTGAAATACTTATCAAGATACCTTAAAAAAATCATGGACCTCAGGACCTGTTCTTGAATCAACTTTAAAGAGATAATTTCAAGGGAAAGGTAGCCCCAGGGTCTTTAAGATACAAACATGTTTGCTGCTTTCCAAAATCTCTTGAATATAGACATTCCAAAGTAACAGGGGCAAAGGAAGCCTTTCCCATCTCATGTTGAAGATGAACAGGTTATGCTAGCTGACCTAAAGGGTCTTCTTTCTAGCCTGAAGATTCTAAGATTCAGATACTTTCAGCTTATCTAAGCTGGTCCCTATGGCAAAATATTTTATTCTACTAACTGACTTTAACCATTCCTCCTGTGAAAAGGGATGGATGTGTAACCCTAAATTCATCCCTTTTCCTAGAGAAATGAAGCCTCTGCCCTGCTGACACTGACTGCAGATCTTTCCATTGATGACTATTTGGAGATGATAGAACAGGTTTAAAAGATTATTTTATGAATTCTTTTAAATTAAAAAAAATCTATTTTATTTTTTCTAGTTACATGTAAAAAACATTTTAACATTCATTAAAAATTGATTTCCAAAGTCTCTCCCTCCCTCCCTTCACTCCTCCCTCAGATACTAAGCAATCATACAAATGTACAATCTTACAAAACTTATTTCCATATTAGCCATATTGTGAAAGAAGACACAGACCAAAACAACAGCAGCAGCAACAAAATACATAAAAATAAGGCAAGTGAAAAATAATATGCCTCAGTATGCACCCATGTTCTATCAGCTCTTTCTCTGGATATGCATAGCATTTTTCATCATGAGTCCTTTGCAGTTGTCTTAGATCATTGAATTGCAGAGAATAGTTAAGTCATTCACATGTGTTCATCATATAATATCATTGTTACTGTGTACAATGTTCTTCTGGCTCTGCTCACTTCACTTTGCATCATCTAAGTCTTTCTAGGTTTTTTTGAAATCATCATGCTCATCATTTCTTATAGCACGATAATGTTCCATTACAATCATATACCGCAAGTTTTTCAGCCATTCCTCAACTGATGGACATCTCCCCAATTTCCAATTCTTTGACACCACAAAAAGAGCTGCTATAAATGTGTTTTTTTTACAAATAGGTCCTTTGCACTTTTATTTTTTTAACAGTTTATTTATTTTTATTTTTCAACAATCACTTTTATAAGACTTTGAGTTCTAAATTCCCCCCCCCCATCCTTCCCTCTCCCCTCCCCAAAACAGCATGCAATCTGATATAGGCTATACATGTACAGTCATATTAAATATATTTCCACATTAGTCATGCTGTGAAAGAACGATCAGAACAAAAGGAGAAAAGCATGAGAAAGAAAAAAAGAGAGAAAATAGTATGCTTTGATCTGCATTCAGACTCCATAGTTATTTCTCTGGATGTGGATAGCATTTTATCATGAGCCTTTTGTAATTGTCTTAGGTCATTGCATTGCTGAGAAGAGCTAAGTCTATCAAAGTTGGTCATCACACAATGTAGATGTTACTGTGTACAGTGGTCTCCTGGTTCTGCTCATTTCACTCAGTATAAGTTCATCTAAGTCTTTCCAGGTTTTTCTGAAGTCCAGCAGCATATCATTTCTTATAGCACAGTAATATTCCATTACACTCATATACCACAACTTGTTCAGACGTTCCCCAATTGATGGGCATCCCCCCAGTTTCCAGTTCTTTGTCACCACAAAAAAAACTGCTATAAAGATTGTTTTACGAACCCTTTGTGGATGCTTTTTAAACTGGGATGGGGCAGGAGAGAAATATGGGAGATTGGGCAGGAGAACACAAGTCAATTTTGTCTTTGAAGAAGCTATTGACAGTTTATCATTCTTGAGTTTTGAGATATTCTCCAGTCCCCTGACTGGCCATTCTTTCCTTCAGTTCAGCAGTTCAAGTTAAATGAGTGGAGGCCATTCAGGGTCTCCTTACCCCAGCCGACTGTTAAACAAATCTTGAAAAGATTGTTGTTGCCAGTTGACTAGGTTAAGCCAGTCTTTAAAAGGAAACACTTAAATGTCTATATTTCAAGTACAGAATACAAATATAGAATACATGAATGTCTATATTTCAAAAGCTGTTCCTAAGGACTGCTGATCCTGCACAGAAACTTCCCATCACTGCTTTTTCTTGAAAGGAAATATTAGGACTAAATTGATCAGACACAATAAGAACAATTCTGCTAGAAAAAAAAGTGAGAGTAATTTATAAACTCAAAGATTTAAGCTTTAAATAGATGATAGAGAATTTGGACAGCTCCCTGCTTAACTATCATATTGTACCTCTATTCATTACACCTAGGTAAGAGAGAAACAAAGAACTATCCAAGGGGATGGAATAATAACAAAAGAAAATGAGCTAGATATGTGGAAGAGAGGGATACCTGGTGGACAGCCCTGTCTGTGTTCCACTGGTAAGAGGAAGGCTCCCCAGCCCAGCACACTTGTGGGAGGGCATGGGTCAGAACCGTAGAGGATGCCTGGGCGTGGATGGCCATGAGACGAGTCCTCTGAGGGAAGATTTCCATCTCCAAGGTCATCGGCCCATTCAAGTATTGGGAGCTTTTGAGCATTTAACAAGCTGGAGGCAAATTGGCAAATGCCACAAGCAAAGAGAATGCTTTTGTTCTGTTTTTCTTTCATGATTTGTCTCAACTTTTGCTGCTTCTGGCTGTCCATTCCTTCTGTGTGTATATCTGTCTCTCTTCCTTTCTCCATGGCAGTGTCTCCTACTTTGTGTGGTGTGCTCTTGCTCCCCTTCCCTTCCTCCTTCCTTCCTTTTCCTCTTCTCTCTTAATCCCTCTCATGTTTGTTTCTCTGTTTCACACTTGCTGTCTGCTCCTGCTTGTTCTTAAAAAGGCCTACTCTGTCTCTTTCTGTCTTTGTCTCTGTCTCTCGGTTGCTTTCTCTACATCTGTGTTCATCTCTCTGTCTCTTTCCATTTCAGAGCTGTAGCCAGTGTGGCTATATTCCTGCTTCTCTTGGTGTCAGTCCCTCCTTCCCCCATATTTTCTTGTAGGATTCATATTTATCATACTTATAGCATCATAATATTCTATGATGTCAATATGCCCTTATTCATCCACTCATTTTCCAATTACTGGACATGAGTTGTTTCCATTTGTTACATTTTGTGACAAAGGACTCGGCCATCTCTCATCCTGAACTAGTGAGGACCTTCAAGTGTGATGAGTGTAATGGGGGCCTGGCCTTGTAAGCAAGTGCAGAGTGCTTAGCTGGAGTTCCTTGGAGACTCAGGACAATGGGCGGACCCTCTGTAACTGGGGGCAGTTTTTTAACCATATTAACCAGATGGGTGGTATGGTGGATAGACTGCTGGACCTGGCAGCAAGAAGGCTGGAGTCAGCCTCCTGTGTTACCCTTAACAAACTTGCCTTAGTTTCCTCATCTTCAAAATGGGGATAATAATAGTATCTATCTTCCAGGGTTGTAAGAATAAAAGGAGATATTTATAAAGTACTTTGCATATCTTAAAGTACAATGTGAATGCTATTTATTACTGTTATTATAAGGAAGAGCAGCCTCTTTGATGGCTGTCTATCCTGAAATGGGGATACATTGAAAAAGCTTTAGTTGTCCAGAGCCTGTCCCTTCCCCACTAGTGAGAGAAGAGAGATGCTGCTGGGAGATGAGAGGCCTTGGCTCTTCCTAGCTCAGAAAAACACTAACCTCTCTTCTTTGCCTCAGTATTTGTTCTTCTGGTTTAGGTAAAGGATAGTGGACGTTGTGACCTTTTCAATTTTGAAAGGTCAAGAGAATATGACATCAGGGATGCAGGAGTCAGATGCTAATCACTGGCATCTAACACATCAGAATTGCAAGTCAGGCCAATAGGATTAGAGAAGAGATACCTTAACCCCTCAGGGCAGTTCTCCTAGAATCCTGAGGGGGAGAGAATAGCTAGCTTAATATTTGTAAAGTGCTTTAAAAATATTAACCTTGTTTTATCCTCACAGCAACCCTGGTAGATAGTTGCTATTATAATCTCCATTTTACAGAAAAGTAAACTGAGGCAAGCAGAGGTGCAGTGACTTGCCCAAGATCACATAGCTATTAAATGTTTGATGCTAGGTTTTTTTTCTTTTTTTGGTTTGGGCTTTTTTTTTTTTTTTTTTTTGCTTTTTGGAGGGCAATTGGAGTTAAGTGACTTGCCCTAGGTCACACGGCTAGTAAGTGTTAAGTGTTTGAACCCAGATTTGAACTCAGATCCTCCTGATTCCAGGGCCAGTGCTCCATTCACTGCACCACTTAGCCACTCCTTGATGCTAGTTTTGACCTTGGGTCTTTCTGACTCCAGATTCAGCCCTCTAACCACTGAACCACCTAGCTGCTCTGAAGTAGTAAGTGTTCCTTACATACAGGGGCTCCTCTGGAAGCAAATTTTGGCCCTTCTCATTTGTGGGGATCCTGGAGAGAGTCTCCAGCTAGGACTTTGCTTATTAAATACTTTTGTTTGTGGGCCATTAGAAGAATTCGCAGCTTTTCTGTCTCTGTTTTAGGCTGTAATTGTACGGTTGCTTTTCTAGTGTGTATTTCCCTTATCAATCATTTCCTTTGAAGATGATTTTGTTAGGCTGCTGAATTTGTTGAATGTTGAGGTACTACTCCTTGTGATATTTTTGAATCCTGTATTAGTATTGCTATTGAGGCTAATGGGCACTAGGTGGTGCTGCAGTTTATAGTGCACTGGGCCTGAAGTCAGGAAGACTCCTCTTCCTGAGTTCAAATCTGGTCTCAGATACTTACTAGCTAAGTAACCCTGGGCAAGTCACTTAACTCTGTTTACCTCAGTATCCTTATCTGTAAAATGAGCTGGAGAAGAACATGGCAAACCACTCCTGTATCCTAACCAAGAAAACCCCAAATAGGGTCATGAAGAGTCAGACATGACTGAAATAACCAAACAATAATTGAGGTACAGGGAGCAATATGGCCTTTATATCACTAAAATGCTGGTGTCCACTTGAATAACAGTCAGATTTTTCTTTTTAAATTTAAACAGACCTTGGATGTTTGCCTTACTATGAAATCCTCATGTTCAGTAAATCCATAGGCAAAGGTTTGCCTGCTTGCTTAGAAATGGCAAGGCATCAGGCCTTGGTGCTTAATCCCTTTTCTTGGGATGCTTACTCCTTTTTAAGGCTCGTTTGCCATTGCTTGTTATTTTTTCTAAGTGAGCCACATCTCCTGTTCTAGTAGGAGTGCCCTTGCAGTCTATTAGGGATCCACTGGGCAAAATGCTGGGTGCTCTTCTGAATAAGATAAAAGGGGGAAATTGCCTGGGTCTCTAAGGGGTTTGCCTATGGTATAGACAGGTACTCTAGAAAAAGTTTGGTTCATTCTGTGTAGAAAGGAAAACTTAAAAGTTTTTCCAGACCCCAGCTGAATGACTTTATGTGCTAAAGGAATTGTGGGAGAGTTTTTACCCAGGATAGCATGAGGGCTAGGAGACGATTTCCAATAAAGCTTAGGTCCCAAATCCTTGGGGGCAGTTGTGTGTGCTCTTGGGATTGTTGTAGGAACTTAGCTTTCCTGCTAAGATGGGACATTTAACTTTGTTTCTTTAATCCCTTGGTGATTAAAAAAATTTAAAATTAAAATTAAAACTCCTCTGGGAGTGTTGTGCCAGAGCAGACGGAAGGGCCCTAACAGAAGAAGAGGCAGAAGCAGCCCAGCTCCATCTCTCCCCCCAGGACCCAGAATTTGTTTGCAGGCATTAGCAGAACCAGTTTGATTTCTCTCCTGAGAGTAATGGGTGGCTTCCAATTGGTCCCAGGACTGATGACCCATCAAGGAGAGTTCTGTATGAGGAAGGCAGTTCCGTAGGGACCTGGTTTCTTTCTGAGGTAGAAAGCTGATTCCTATCTTATAGAAGAGCTGACTAAAACTCAGAGAGGCACAGAGTGGCTTGCTCAGCATTATCCAGCCGGTGTGTGAGAGGCATCCTTCAAACCTGGGTTCTGATCAATCTAGAAGCACTCTTTGCACATAGGCTCCTTGGGAGAAAGGATTGTTTCATATGTTGTATTTGCATCCAAAGGAAAAAGGACATGGTACACAGAAGACTCTTAAATGCTTAGTGATTGATGGATCAATTGATTAACAGAGCAAGAAACCACCCAAGGAACTATTTGGAACAAGACAGGATCAGAGAATAAAACAAAGGAAACTTGAAGAAGTCACCCTTGTCTACCATGGTTATAATGTAGCCAAGTGTGCTGTAGGCTCACTGTTCTGGGGTCAGGCTACCTCACCCCCTCACGGTTCTAGGGGTACTCCTGAGAAGTTAGGAGATCTCTTTTCCAATGCTATCAACTCAAGTCCCCATTCATGGTAGGTTTCCTATAGTGTTAGCTACCAGAGACTTTTCTATTCCCTCTTGTTCTACTATCCTTTTCTTAATTAATTTTTGTTTATCATATATATATATATATATATATATATATATATATATATATATACACATATATATATATATAGCTTGTTTGTACATATTTGCTTATTTATTGTCTCCCCTATTAGATTTTAAGCTCCTTGAGGGCAAGGACTGTTTTTTGCCTCTTTTTGTATCCACAGCCCTTAACATAGTGCCTGGCACATAGTAGGTGCTTAATAAATGTCTATTGACTCATTCTTTATTGACCAACCATGACTATCGCTCCACTTCCATGTTATCGATTAATATCAATTGGCTCTTACAAAGAGATATTTACTTTGAAAGGACAGCAAAGATGGATTTATAAACATCCACCCCCAACACCTCAGAGACACATTCTCCCAAAGGCCCTCAGACTCTTAGCATATTTTCTATGTAGTATAAGTCTCATCTATAGGAATCCTCTGACCATCCTTCTTGATTCTTGGCTCTTGATCCATTATTTTCCCTGAGATTAGCTTCCTAATGGTTTAGATGAAGCTAAGTCTACACAGCGTATGGAAGTGGGCATCTTCTGATGAGGCCGATGATCTGCATCTTACTCCTGGCTCAGTCACTTTTCAGCTATCGCTTTCTGGCCTTCAGCATCTTCCTCTGTAAAATGAGGGCATTGGAGTAATTGATCTCTGAGGGCCCCCTTAGTCCTCAAGCCTATGAGTTAACTTCTGAATCTCTGGCTTCTTTAGTCCAAGGGAAAACTACAAGTCTCTTCTCAACCAGTCAAGGGAGCAGAACACAGGCTCCACAATGAACTGCTATTGAAGCTAGGACTAGCCAGTCACTAATGGTCTTTCCTTTTCATGAATCCAACAAGCATGGTCTTGTACCAGGTGCTCTAGATATACAGATGAGAGTGAAACAGTTTCTTCCTCAAGCAGCTTACAGTCTAAGTGGGTAGAGATCAAGGGTGGGGGGGGGCAACATGGACATAGAGAACTGAATAACAAGTTATTTGGAGCTGTATGCTAAAAGCTGAGGAGACTTCTTGAGCTGCGCCTTGAAGGAAGCTAGAGATTCTTTTTTTTTTTTTAATTTTTTGGTCTTTAGTAATTCGTTTGTTTACTTTTAGTTTACAAGATTTAGTTCGACAATTCCTTGAGTTTCAAATTTTCTCTCCCTCCTTTTCCTTCCCCCCCACATGACTGCATACAATTAAGTATAGGATCTGCAAATACTTTCACATTAGATATTAGTCAGGTTATAAAGAAGGATTGTATCAGATAGAATGAATGATGGGAAAGAGGAAACAAAACCAAATAAGAAAAAGAAAAAGAGCAGGTAATTTGCTTCAATCTGGATTCAAACTCAGTTCTTTCTAGTTCTTTCTCTGGATGGTAGACATCTCTCTCCATCGTGAGTCTTTTGGTGTTGACTTATAATGCTGCATTGCTGAGAAGAGTCCAGTCTATCCAAGTTAGTCTTCACACATACATTGTGTCTGTAATTGTGTACAAATTTCTCCTGGTTCTACTCTTCTCACTCAGCATCAGTTTGTATAAGCCTTTCCAGGTAAATATGAAGTCAATCTACTCCTCGTTTCTTATAGCACAATAGTATTCTATTACATTCATATACCACAATTTGTTCAGCCATTCCCTGATTGATGGGTATCCCCTTAATTTCTAATTCTTTGCAACCACAAAAAGAGCTGCTATAAATATTTGTGTACATATGGGTCTTCCTCCCACTTCCATGATCTCTTTGAGATACAACCCTAGAAGTCATATCGCTGGTCAAAGAGTATGAAATTATTTATAGCCCTTGGGGCATAGTTCCAGATTGCTCTCCAAAATGGTTGGATCAGTTCACAACTCCAACAGTGATGCATTAGTTGTTCCAATTTGTCCACGTTCTCTCCAGCACCTCTCATTTTCCTGTTTTGTCATCTTAGCCAATCTGACTGGTAAGATGTGGTACCTCAGAGTTGTTTTCATTTGCATTTCTCTAATCAATAGTAATTTAGAGCATTTCTTCATATGCTTATAGATATCTTTAATTTCTTCCTCTGAAAACTGCCTGTTCATATCCTTTGACCATTTATCAATTGGGGAATGACTTGTATTCTTGTAGAGTTGACTCAATTCTCTGTATATTTTAGAAATGAGGCCTTTATCAGTGACATAGGTTGTAAAAGTTTTTTTCCTAATTTCCCACTTCCCTCTTAATCTTGGTTACATTGGCTTTGTTTGTACAGAAGTTTTTCAATTAATGTAATCAAAATTATCCATTTTGCATTTTATAATGCTCTCTAATTCTTATTAGGTCATAAAGTTTTCCCTTCTCCACAAATCTGACAGGTAAACTATTCCTTGCTTTCCCAGATTGCTTTCAGTATCAGCCTTTATACCTAGATCATGTACCCATTTAGACTTGATTTTGGTATAGGTGATAGATGGTCTATGGTCTATGAAATTGGTCTATGCCCAGTTTTTGCCACACTATATTCCAGTTTTCCCAGAAGTTCTTGTCTAATAGTGAGTTCTTATCCCCAAAACTGGGGTCTTTGGGTTTATCAAACAGTAGATTACTTTAGTCATTGACTGCTGAGTCTTGTGTGCCCAATCTATTCCATTGATCCACTACTCTATTCCTCAGCCAGTACCAAGTAGTTTTGATGACTGCTGCTTTATAATACAGATTAAAATCTGATATAGCTAGTTCACCTTCCCTAGCATTTCTTTTCATTAATTGTCTTGATATTCTGGACCTTTTGTTCTTCCAAATGAATTTTGTCACTATTTTTCTAGCTGAATAAAGTAGTTGTTTTTTTTTTTTAGTAAATTGATTGGTATGGCACTAAATATATAATTTGATTTAGGTAAAATTGTAATTTTTATTATATTAGCTTGACCTAGCCATGAGCAATTGATGTTTACCAATGAGTTAGATCTGACTTTATTTGTGTGAAAAGTGTTTTGTAGTTGTGATCATATAGGTCCTGGGTTTGTTTTGGCAGGTAGATTCCCAAATGTTTTATAGTGTCTACAGTAACTTTAAATGGGATTTCTCTTTCTATCTCTTGCTGTTGAACTTCATTAGAAATATATAGGAATGCTGAGGATTTATGTGGGTTTATTTTATATCCTGCAACTTTGCCAAATTTATTTATTGTCTCAAGTAATTCTTTACTTGATTCTCTAGGATTCTCTAAGCAGATCATCATATCATCTGCAAAGAGTGATAGCTTGGTCTCTTCTTTGCCTAATTTGATTCCTTTGATTTCTTTTTCTTCTCTAATTGCTACTGCTAACATTTCTAGTACCAGATTGAATAAGAGGGGTAATAGTGGACACCCTGGTTTCACCCCCGATCTTATTGGAAATGCTTCTAGCTTATCCCTATTACATATAAATTTGCTGATGGTTTTAAATAGATGCTACCTTTTATTTTAAGGAAAGCTTGTGGAGCCCTTTATCGTGCATCCTCCCTTTATCTAGATCGAGGAGGGCAATTTAAGATTTAAGTATCCTAATTATCCTTCAGAACTCTGTCCTCTAGTGACAAGAGACTTTTAAAGAAAGTTTTCAGCCAATTTAACCTGTACTGTGAACTTTAGTGATGTCTAAATTTTTTTTAAGAAAGCAACAGTCTTTTAATGTCCAGGTATAGTATAGAGAAGCTGGACAAAGTCCAGTGGTGCCAATCTCTGGACTATACTAGAATTAAAGCCTTTTACTCCTGAAGTTTTTCAGAGCTTTATTTGTTCTAATTTTGCCTCAGTGCCAAATGAAATTAACCTTCGGTTGCATCCTGATACACAATACTTTTCTCTTTTTAGATGAGGCAACAGAATAGTTAAATGCTTGCTAGTCTGCCTCTTTAATCTGAGGGGAAAAATTTTCCCTTTTTACTTTATATTATTTTTATTAATATTATTATTTTTCAATCTCATATTTGTTTTTTTAAATAAAATGCTTTATTAAATTCGAGTTTTCATCATTCATTTCCACAAGATTTTGAGTTACAAATTTTCTCCCTGCATTTCCCTTGCCCACCACACCAAAACAGCTATCCCACTGGATATCCCCTCCTCCAATCTGCACTCTCCCATATCTTCTCCCATACCCCCTCTGACTTTCCAGTAGGTCACAGTGGATCTCTGTGCCTCAGTGCCTGTATATGTTATTTCCTAGTTACGTGTAAAATAATAGTAACAATACTATACATATAGATATATATATATTTACAACACACACATATATACATATATAAATATATATATATACATATATATATATATATATACGTATACCCACATAAATATATACATATTGGGGAACAAAAAGGATCAAAGCATGGAATAGGAGGAAGACAGTGAAGTCAGAACTCCTGAGGGCATACACACAGACACACAGACACAGACACAGACACAGACACACACACACACACACACACACACACATTTATATATGTATATAACATTTGATTTTAAAACTTTGACTTCCAGATTCCTTTCCTTCCTTCCTTCCTCATTAGCCACCCTTACTGGGAAGAAAAGCAATTCAGTATAGGTTGTACATGTGTAGCTATGCAAACCATTTCCATAGTGGATATATTGTAAAAGATTGACTATATTTCCCTCCCTCCTATCCCACCTCCCACTTGTTCTATTCTCATGCTTCTCTTGCTTCTTATATCTGAGAGTCATATTTTCTATTCAGTTCTGTTTTTTTCATCAAGAATGCTGGAAAGTCCTCTATTCAAGTAAATGAACATATTTCCCCTTGAAACATGATACTCAGTTTTGCTGGGTAGGTGATTCTTGGTTTTAATCCCAGCTCCTTTGCCCTCTGGAATATCATATTCCAAGCCCTTCAATCCCTCAGTGTAGAAGCTGCCAGATACTGTGTTATCCTGATTGTGTTTCTACAATATTCATATTGTTTCTTCCTGGCTGCTGGTAATATTCTCTCCTTGATCTGGAAATTCTGGGACCTGGCTATAATACTCCTAGGAGTTTTCTTTTTTCAGATCTTTTTCAGGAGGTGATTGGTGGATTCTTTCAACCTCTATTTTGCCCTCAGGTTCTAAAACATCAGGGCAATTTTCCTTGAGAATTTCTTGAAGGATGATTTGTGGGTTCTTTTTTATCATGGGTTTCAGGTAGTCCAATAATTTTTAAAGGATCTCTCCTGGATCCATTTTCCAGGTCAGTGGTTTTCCCAATGAGATACTTCACATTGCCTTCTATTGTTTCATTTGTTTGAATCTATTTAATAGTAGTTTGATGAAGTCACTAGCTTCCATTTGCTCCAATTTAATTCTGAAGGAATGATTCTCCTCAGTGAGCTTTTAAGATTTTTTCTTTCTATTTGGCAAATTCGGCTTTTTAAGGCATTCTTCTCCTCATTGGCTTTTTCAGCCTCTTTTGTCATTTGAGTTAGTCTATTTTTAAGGTGTTATTTTCTTCAGTCAGGTTGTTGACTCTTATTTCATAATTTTCTTGCATCATTCTCATTTCTCTTCCCAATTTTTCCTTTACTTCTCTTATTTGGTTTTCAAAATCCTTCTTAAGGTCCTCTATGCCCTGTAACCATCTTGTATTTTTTCTTGGAAGCTTTTGGAGCAGGAGTTCTGACTTTGCTGTATTCTGCCTGTTCCATGCTTTGATCCTTTTTGTCCCCAAAAGAGGAGTGTAAAGTTGTATTTCTCTGCTTGCTTTGCTTCCCTCATTTTCTCATGTTGCCACTCAATTACTTGACTTTGGGGCTTTTTCCCACAGTAGGACTCTGCTACCAGACAGGGGAGCTTCATCCCAATTGCTGGGGTTTTCTCAGCTGCTGGAGGTATTAGTTGAATGCCCTCTCTGAAGCCTCTACATGCTCTGGCAAACTGATCACACATCCCAGGGCCTTCCCCCTAGACGGCAACCCAGATCCAAGCAGGTTAAAGTAAGAGCGATTACCTGTCAGACTAGTTTCTTGGTCCCCCTGCAATCTGCAGGCCAGGAGCTAAAGCTGCCATGTTTTGGTGGCTGCACGGCCACAGTGCCTCAGTGGTTCCTTGCCCCAGGGGCAAAGGCTGATGGCACTCTGGAACTACTGGATCCCCAAGTCCACAGTGCACTGATCTCTCACTTTGTCCTTAGCATCTATGGGTTGATAATTCTGGAAACTGCCACAGCTGCTGATGTTCTGAAATCCATCCAGGGGGCTGGTCAGGCCTGCCCTGAGGCTAAAACCTCTGGCTCACACAGGGCTGGGGTCACCTCCCAGAGCACTGCACTGGCCCCTTCCTGCCAGCCTGCCCGGCTGTCCTCAGTGGGAGGTTAGCATCTCTGTGTCATTTTGTGGGTTCTGTAGCTCCCCAGTTTCTTCAGAGTCACCTTTTACATGAATTAGAGGAGGTGGGAGCCTTGAGGAAGAGCTGTTTCTACTCTGCCATCTTGACTCTGCCCTATTAATATTATTTTTTAACAGCCTTTCCCACAATCAAACTTGGCCAGAGTTGGATTGGAGGAAAGGAGGGCCTTAAACCTTAAAACTTCTGTTCATGTTTTTCATGCAAATTTATTTTTTCTAATTTTTATCCTTATATATTTTGTATACTTTTTTTGACTTGCTATAAATACTGTGTAAAGATAGCTGCATTACACCTAAGTGTTTGTGCCACCTTTGGCACTTTCATACCTGATGTTAAGCATATCTTTAATATATTCCATAGAAAAAGGAGCAGAAATTGGGAAATGCTGGGTTCCTTCTTTTCCTAGCTTCTTAGTTATGTGTTTTCCTTCTGATTCCCATTCTCTTACACCACCCTTTTGGAAAGCCAGGGCTATTCTCTTCTAAACACACTAAATACAATTGCTCTAACTATTCCTTCAGAGTTACAAACCCTTTCTTTCACTACTTTATTTAATACTTGAAAATATTGTTGCTGATCTTTGAACTGTACCCATGCATTTGACCCATGGTGATAGAAAACTTAAAAATCCCTGTATCAGCCTGGTGGAATAGACTGACTAAGAATTGATTGAAAAAAGTTCCCTTGCCCTGTGACTTGTGATTTTTGGAGCTCCTTCTGCTTGTAAGGGCCATCTCCATTGTGGACCTTCCTTTCAGGTTCCTGTGTGTCCCTGTTTGGATACCATTTGCCCTGGGCTGCTCAGTGTCCAGCACTTAGCATGATTCTGGGACGTGAATAAGAAATGAGCAGGCCATGTGGGTAGTTCAAGGAAGAACGATGAACTCCGTTTATTGATTCTCAGGACAAGGTTTTTATTGATTAATGAGACAAAGTAAGGGGTCTCAAGTATTCTTATCTTAGTCTGTCATATCCTGGAAGTAGCATGGCAGCAAGGCTTTTGTTCTCTAGGTGCCAGAAAGTCTTAGGAAAAGGCAGTTACCTCCTTTCATATGCAGTCACATTACAAAGGATGCTCTTGAGAGTTTGCTTCGAGGCCAGAAACCAAAGCCTCATCATCAAGTACATCTGCAGAGGAACTTTGACCACCTAAGAATTCAAATATTTTTGTTTTGAACAACTAAAGTCTTGGGGCAGAGCCTTTTGGTCTCAGAACTCAAACACCATCCTTTTAAAGTGTAACCCATATCAAAAGACCCAAGGAGGAAGCTTAACAAAGCTGCATCTCCAAGGGCCTTCTATAGGGAACATAGTGAGATCTTTATCTGAGTCCTGGATCATGCCTCTTTGGCTCCCAACAACTTACCTCACAACAACTGGGGGCAATTTGTCTAACCAAGTTGACCTTAAATTGTGGAGGGCAGACCTTGAGCCAGAAGTCATTAATAACATTACCTCCTGAATAAGACAAATGAAGTCTCCATAATTCCTCCAGCTCTTTTTTTTTTGGCTCCAGACCTAATAGGAATATGCTCAGATTTTCAAAGAGTAGCTCATTAGATTAAATGATCCGCCATACTTCTCAGCACAAGTTGTCTTTCTACTTCCCTTTGTGGATAGCACCTCAGATAGCTCAGCTACAAATAGAGAGATTAAGTGGAAGGCTATGTGTATTGATAACTCATTGCAGATGTAGAAACTTTTGAAAGCTGTTTGAGCATTAAAATTGACTTGTTTTGCTTGTCATACCTTCAGGACTACAGTTTAATTGGCAAAATGTTCTTCCTCTGCATGTTTACAGAGCTGTAGCTGCTGGATTTCTGATTTTTAAAATTTCCTCTTCTAGAATCTTTGTAATCTGCTTTGGAATCTCTTGTTTCCAAGTTTTTCTGCCTATTCTGAACAAGAAACCACTCCTTTCCACTTAGAACAGATTCTACTGTAGTGTGGCCCAGGTTTATTTCCATAAAGGAGGGAAGTTAAGTCATGCTTGCTATGTTTTACATCTCAAGGATATATTTCCCATTTAGTAATCTTCCACTAAAGTTCTCATCTAGTTCTTCATAATAGCTGACATAGCACTTAATGTATACCAGGCACTGAGCTAAGCATTTCACAATTATTATCTTATTGGGTACTTATAACAACCCCTACATGGTAGGTGCCATTATTATCTCCATTTTACAGAGGAACAAACTGAAGCAAATAGGGGTTAAGTGACTTGCCCCGGCTCACACAGCCAGTAAATGTCTAAAGCCAGATTTGAAGTTTGGCCTTTTTGACCCCTTGTCCCACTCTGTCTATATCCACTGTACCATGGTAGTAATGGTAGTTTCTTAAAGACTGGAGCAATGGGGGCACAGATCAAGTACAGGTTTGGTGATGTCTTGTGGTTTCTGTTGCCTGAGGATGAACCTGACTTCATTCAAAGGCTCATCACCTAGACTGCAAGCTGAAGGACTTTTCAGTTACATTGAGAAACATGAAGTGCCTACTTTGTTTCAGTCACTGTGTTAAGCCCTGGGGATCCTAAGTTAAGGTGAAAACACAGTCCTCACCCCTATGCAGCTGAGCTTCTAATGGTGGAGACAGCATGAAAAGAACTATGTATACCAGGAACATATAGTTTGAATGAAAGGTAATCTTAGGAGGAAGGGAAGACAGCGAGTGGGAATGTCTAAGAAAGACCTTTCGTAGATGGTGAGATTTGAACTGAGTCCCTAAGGAAACCAATGAAACTAGAAGAGGGAGGTGAGAGAGAGAGAGAGAGAGAGCATTCAATACAATGTTTCTTGGATGGCCTTTTTGGGGAAAGAGAACAACACACAGGGTTCGAACCGAGTTGTGGAGAAGGTAGTTTTTTTTTAAGTTAGTACCATGGTTATCTCAGTTATATTAAACATCTTTAAGCTTAACTTTGTCTTGAAATCCCCTCAGATAATTTTTCTTGCAATTCATTGTATACTGTTGCTTCCTTTAAAGTGACGGCGTGGATAGTCAGAGTGAAATAACCCTTGCCAATTTGTTCTTAGCAAACTAATTTATGAATTTATTTATGAATTGATTTATGAATTGATTTTCCATTGATAGAATGATAGAATAGGCTTTGAGCTAGAAGGGAGCTTACTGATCATTTAGTCCACCCTCCTCATCCTAGAGCAGCTAAATGAGTTAGCATTTCACTCCCTCCCAGAATAAGCCTCATCAGGTCATTATTACTTCTAAGGTCCAATACAGCTTCCTAAATTGGGCATTTACAACTATTCACAACCTGTCAGGTTCCAACCTACCTTTCAGTCTGTATTAGAAATTACCCTCCCGGGGCGGCTAGGTGGCACAGTGAGTAGAGCGTTGGCCCTGGAGTCAGAAGGACCTGAGTTCAGATCCGACTTCAGACACTTAACGCACACACAAACAGAAAAACCTAGCCGTGTGACCTTGGGCAAGTTACTTAACCCTAATTGCCCTCCATAAAGGCAAAAAAAAGAGAAATCACCCTCCTGCACCTTATGATCCAGTCAGATTGACCTACATGCAGCTCCCTGTTCATGACATTTGATCTCCCATTTCTTTGCTTTTGCATGGATTATCCTTCTTGCTGGAAATATACTCCCTTGTCACTTATAGCTCTTGGAATCCTCAATTTCTTTCAAAGCCCAGCTCAAGCTTCATTTCTACTTGCGTGTGTAATCAATCGACAGTCATATATACACATATGTGTATATGCATTTTGTGTGTGTGTGTGTGTGTGTGTGTGTGTGTGTCAAAGATACTGGAGTGGTTTGCCATTTCTTTCTCTAGCTCATTTTACAGATAAGGAAACTGAGGCAAACAGGGTTTAGTGACTTGCCCAGGGTCACAAGCTAGTAAATGTCTGAAGCCAGATTTGAGCTCTGGAGGATGAGTCTTCTTGCCTTCAGGCCCAGCAGTCTCTCTACTGTACCCCTAGCTGCATGCATATATCTATTCATATAAATTTCCTAATAAATGATTGTTGATTGAGTATTGCATGTTGATTGTCTAAGGTCAGATGGCTGGTTGATGGAAGGAAGGAAACAAGAATTTATGTAGCACTTACCATGTGTAAGACACTATGCTAATCACTGTACAAATATCTCATTTGATCCTCACAACAACCCCAGAAGGTAGGTTATTATCCTTATTTCACTTGCATAGGGTCCCTCAAGTAGTAAGTTTAACAGTTTACTTACTAGTCTGAGGTTGGATTTGAACTTGAGTCTTTCTGATTGCAGGTCCAGTTCTCTATCCACCCCAACCCCTAGTTGCCTATAGGCAGCCAACATAACTGGCAAAGTGGAAAGCCTGATCTGCTGACATAATCTTGTACTAAAGTATATTTCCCACACTTCTCATACTTTTGAAAGCTAAAATAAAAGTTCATTCACTGTTGGAGATGTAATTATAGTATAGAACTATAAGCATATTGATATTTCCAAATATTCATAAATGGACAGATCACATAAAAACGAATAGGCAAAGTACATGATGACAAGAATAAGGGAAATTAAATCCTACACCCTCTTACGGGGAATCATTTAAGTATTTACTGAATACTTATTGTGGGTCTGGCTCTGTAATAGGTTCCATGGAAGATGGACATGGTATATCTATATAGACATATATAGTCCATCTATATGGGTACAATCCATATATGTAGAGCAGAGTCCCTTTTCTCGTTGGCGAACACATCCAGAAGAATGTAAGGTGGTTTATATTAAAGGGAGCCAATGCTTAAATGCTGAATTGTATTAATAGGTGGCTAATAGCTGTATTGTAGGTGACATTATGGACCAATGTGTATAGGAGTGAGCAAGGTTAGACTCCAAGGAAGAGATAGATTCTCTTCAAAATGGAAGGTTTCTGCAAATGAAGATCATCCCTTCTCCCAGCCCTTACCCAAATCCTTAAGATAAGTTAAATCATTTTTTAAAAAAAGATTACTGTTGAGATTCTAGACATTTCCTTCTTCTATATGGATTTTATTATTATTTTTTCTGTAAGAAATATTCTTTTGGGACATTAATTTAGGCAGTGTCATTTTTATTGACTTCATCTCCCCATCACCAATTAATGTTTTCCCAGTTATTTGGCTCAATTTGCTTAGATTAATTGGGTCTGTTTGTTTCTGCTCAGTCTTTTGTAGTTAGTTTCATATAGTCCTTTTTATCTCAAAGGAGACACATCTCCACCTCTGGTAAATTGACCTTGGTATTGGATATTGATATTTCCATAAAGGATGTTGACATTCCTACAAAGGATCTAGCTCTTGCTATATCAGTTGGGACTTCGTTTGTTCATCCAACAGATGGCTTTCTCTGTGCCAGGTACTGGCCTGGGCAATATAGAGATTCCTTTCTTTGGAAGAGCTTCTGACCTCCTGGGGAGAAAAACCTTAAGGGACCTATAATGCGCTCTGAACAGGGACAAATACCTACATACACTGAGCCTTTGCAGTGCCAGCCAAGTGGGCGCTGGGTCAGAGGAAGAAACAAGCCCTTCTGGTGGAACGGGGGTGAAGGTTTTACGGGGTGAGACAGGATCTGAACTGCGGTGTGGATGACTGGGCAGGATTTGAGTGGAAACACAAAGGTGGAGGGGAGGCCCTTCAAACCGGGGAACAGCGAAAGCAAAGGTGTGGAGGCAGGAAAGTGCCAGGCATGTCTCGGGACTGCTGAGCGGGTCAGATGTGACAAGAACATGGCGTTCTCGGAGGAGAGGAGGAGAGAGTGATGTACGGATAGAGAATGAGCAGCCTCGGGGTTGTGGGCAGCCTTTATTGCTCAGTAAAGAGTGCGATCTTGTCACCCGGCAGGGAGAAGTCACGGGCGGGGGTGGGGGGCTCCAGGCCAATGAAGAGGGGTCTTGGGAAGATCACTGGGACAAAATGGACAGCGCGCTGTTCCCAGATTCTGCTGGACCCTCGCCTTTCTCTTTCCTCAGGCAGTTCCCCCTCCCCCCACCTTCTCTAGTCAAATTCCAGTCCTTCCAGGCACTGTCGGGGTGGGGGGTGGGAGGTCGCCTTCTCCAGGGGGTCTTTAAGGATTGGTGGCAGCAGGGGAGCGGGGAGAGGAGCCCCCCCACCCCCCACATGCGCACATAGGTGCACCATATCACGTTGCCCCTCCCCCGGCCTGGCCAGGGATCCCCCGCCCCATCCCACATCACACGACCCCCCCCCCCCACAAGAACCTAGTGTCGGCACAAGTGCACATGTGGGCCGAGACCTCTCAGGGGGTCTCTGGCTCCCCCACCCAACAGCGCTGGGCGCGAACTGAGAGATTAAGCAGTGTCTGCTTCATGGAACAAAATGACATTATTTCAAATGGAAGCAGTGGATGAGGTGGAGCCCCACGGCATGGGAGAGAGGCTGGGCTTGGGTGGGGTAGCGACGACACCTCCCCCCTTTTACCCCTCTGGGAGCCTCGGCTGGGCTAGGTGGCGGGAAGAGCAGCCATTGGACAGAGCTGGTTGTCTCTGGGGCTGTGTGTGCTTCTCATTGGTGGAATAGACCGAGCTCTGTCACGTGACAGTGCCAAGCGTGTGCCTGTGGTGTTGACACCATCTTCGCGAGAGCTGATCCACTGACGAGGCTGCGCCTTCTGTGGGCAGCTCCTTTGGAGGAGTCGGGCCCAAGGCGCAGTGTCTGTGGCCCAGATCCGAGATTGCCGAGGGGCTTGCCAGCTGCGGGGCCTGAGGCAGCGAGAGGCAGAGGCTCAGGTTGGTGGGGCCCGGGCCTGAGCCGGCGGGTGGAGGGCCTTTGTTAAGAGATGGCGCCAAAGAAGGATGGCAGAAAGGGCCCCAGAAAGCCCCGATTCCAGGAGGGGGACCGCGTGCTGTGCTTCCACGGGCCTTTCCTGTACAAAGCCAAGTGCATGAAGGTGTCTGTAAAGTACAGGAAGGTGAAATACCAAGTCCGGTACTTTGGGGTGAAAAGGAGGAGATTGGTGAAGGCTGCAGTCACCGTGCAGCCCAAGTGCACCCAGAGGGCAGAGGGCACCCAGCAGGCCGAGGGCACCCTGCAGCCTTCCAGTATCCAGGCCCCTGACACCTGCCAGCCAAGCACCAGCGGGGCTAGAGACAGTGCAGTCCTTGCTGGTGCTGATGGCTGGGACGTTTGTGTGGCCTTAAGAGGGCGCCCCTCCCCCCAAGCTGACTGGGAGGAGGAATGGCTTCCACTAAGCAAGTTACTCAAATATAGCAAGGCCAATCTGAGAAAACTAGGAAAACTGAAGAGGGCACAGCAGGGGCGGGCTGCAGAAAGGCCTGGGGCAGGGCCAGTGACCAGAGAAAAGGCCTCTGCTGTCCAGAGGAGAAATGAGCAAGCCTCAGCCCGGACAGCGCCAAAGGCCAGAAGTGTCCTCAGGCAGGTCACCAGGGTTGCAGAAACTGGCATCACCAGTGTCGGAGGTCGTGGCAGAGGCCGGCCGCCTGGGCAGCCGCCTGGGCAGCAGCCTGGGCAGCAGCGGTGCCGCCGCCGTCGTCGTCGTCGTCGTCGTCATCGTCATCGGGGTCTTCGCCTGCTGCTCCCTAGTGACAGTGCCAGTGATGCGGAGCCCGATCAGGACTTCCTCCCCAGAGATGAAGGAAGAGTGCCTATTCCTGAGCCGCTGAAACCATGGCTTCGGGTGGACCGGGACTTGATCGTGAGACAGAGCCAGCTGTTCCGTCTGCCTGCACAGAAGAGCGTGGACTCCATTCTGGAGGACTATGAACGTTACCAGAGCATCTCCCTAAGTGCAGATGCCAGCCGGATGGGTGTGGTCAGGGAAGTGGTGCTAGGACTCAAAGCCTACTTCAGTGTCATGCTGGGCTTGCACCTGCTTTACAAATTTGAGAGGCCCCAGTATGCTGAAATCCTGGCAAGCATGCCAGGTGTTCCTATGTCCCAGGTCTATGGAGCACCCCATCTCTTGAGATTATTTGTCAAAGTTGAAGAAGTGGTGACCCACACACCTCTTGAGGAGCAATCTTTGGCTCTATTGTTACCGCATTTTAATTCTTTCTTGCATTACTTAGCAGATAATTTGTCCGTTTTGTTTAGTCCCAGTGAGTATGATGTTGCTCCTCCTGATTATTACCGTAAAGCTTTTTAAGAGTCTGATAGTATTTGTATAAGACTGAGAGCATTTGGAAAATTACAGTGTTATGTAGCAGATAATCAACACAAATAATTGTATTTGTGTTCAACACAGCCACTGCTTCTTCAAGACGTTATTTTTTTAAAATCAGAGTTAAAAAAAGTGTTTCAGTTGCTTCTCTCCATTTGGAGCCACTACTCAGTTATGTACTAGAAAGATATGTAGGATGTTGTATATTGACAGAAATGCTTTAATTCTGTTGGACTTCTTTTACAATAAGCACTTCGACAATTTGTTTTCCTGGGTAATGACAAAGCATCTTGTGCCAGAGGTTTGCTTCTTATATATAAAAACTCATTCATTTACATTAATTTTCTTTTGTGATGTTGGCGTAAATAGCCCCTTCTAGACATTGGTGTCATTCTGGGGCAACATTTCTTTGCCAAATGGTTGAAGATGATGATTTATTCCTGTTTACTGTTATCTAGGAAGCATGAATTTTCCAGAGTTGCTTTATAAGTCCCAGAAATAAATCTTTATTGAAAATGTTATTCTTTTGAACTTTATTTATCACCTTCTTAAACACCTAGTGCCCACAGAGACCTAACTGGCCTCAGATCAGAGCAAGGGTGGGGAATCTGTGACCTCAACACCACATGTGGCCCTCTTGGTCCTGGCAAAGTAAGGTGTTATTTTCTTCAGTCACGTTGTTGACTCTCCTTTCCTAATTTTCTTGCATCATTCCGTTAGTCAATGGGAATATCTTCTGGTGATTTTTAAGGTTTGTATAAATTTCTGTACATTTTCTAATCTTAAGTAAAAAATAATATTAAATTTTCCTATAAGCTAGGATAAAAAGAGTTCATATCCTTTACTGATTACTTAGTCTGATCATAGGAATCAGGTCTAAGCAGAAAAAAAAGCAGAACTATGTGAATGTGGTCTTAAATGCTTTTTATCTTAAACACCAGTTTTTACCCATCACAGCTTAGAGCTAATTACAGTTAATTTTATTCTCATGTAGCTGTAATAAACAATAAAGATCGACTAGGTCTTTTAATACATAAGGGGTATTATTTAACATTTTTCTTTCTCAAATTTAAACATCCTGGTGTAATAGCCAATCCTTATTAATCTTTTGCAACTTTTTAGCAAGTTAGGTTCATTATTTAAGAATTGCATTACTAAAAGAAGTTCCTCACCTAGTCTGATGAGTTTTCCTATAGAGACAGATTCCAGGGGTCTTGACATTATGAAAAAAAATAAGACTTGATATAGACCAGGGGCTGAAAGTGGTGCTCCTGCTTTATTAAATTTCATACATGCAGGAGGAATGTAATGAAGTTTTTACCTAGTTTCTTCTAGTAATACATACAGTAATCAATTAACAATTCTAGGTTTTAGCACTGAGACATTAAAATGTTCAGTTTTACAAGTTGCATGAGTGACAGCCAAATTATTTTAACTGTAGCAAAAACATTAATCTTCAGGTGAAATCAGTTGTATTCCTAGATCATATAAAATCATTAATAAAAAGAATGGATTGTCTTATCCAGTACAGACAACTATTGGTTTCTTATCAGTGGCAGGGCTCTGAACTTTTAACAACCAAGGCGGCTGATGTCCTTTTCCCCTCCTTCCTTTGCCCAGTGGGGGTAGGTAAGTTTGCAAGTGTGGTGGGAAGGGTGGAACTCTCTTTTCCTAATTTGATCTAGGATGAAAGAAGTTAATACAACTGCATTGAGGAACCCTCTAGACTTGTGGGGGAGGGCCTCTTACCTCCTTTTGTTACTAGAGGTAAATTTGTGTCTACCTAGTTTTCTATATGGCAGATATAAACATTATGAGACAGGTTTAAGCAGAACTGATAAAGTAATCATGACTGTTTCTACACAAATTTCTTTCCTCTAACTTTTTAGTTTCAACAAAAATCAGATAAAAATTTTGTTTTATCTGACACTATTTTTGGCTAACAACAATTATCCAATCTTTACTATATAGTAGAATTGTACCACAACTCAGAAAGACCACAGTAACACAAAGACATTATGATATTAGCTGAATTTTCAAATCATCACATGCAAAAATTATTGATACAGAATTTAGAGTTTTTACTCCTCTTTTCAGAGTTGCAAAGGTTTTTTTCTCCTCTTTTCAGAGTTGCAAAGTCTGAATTGTGGATTCAGGTTGCCTAATAAGTGTGGGGTAGCTCTGCCCCCAGGGGTGTTGTTTGTGGTTCCCTTTCTTTTCTTTTCTTTCTTTTTTTGGTTTAGTTTAGTTTACAAGATTTAGTTTAATTTACAAGATTTAATTCGACAATTCCTTGAGTTTCAAATTCTCTCCCTCCCTCTCCTCCCCCCCACATGACTGAATACAATCAAGTGTAGGATCTGCAAATACTTTCACATTAGACATTAGTCAGGTTATAAAGAAGGATTGTATCAGATGGAATGAATGATGGGAAAGAGGAAACAAAACCAGATAAGAAAAAGAAAAAGAGCAGGTAATTTGCTTCAATCTGGATTCAAACTCAGTTCTTTCTAGTTCTTTCTCTGGATGGTAAACATCTCTCTCCATCATGAGTCTTTTGGGGTTGACTTATAATGCTGCATTGCTGAGAAGAGTCCAGTCTATCCAAGTTAGTCTTCACACATACATTGTGTCTGTAATTGTGTACAAATTTCTCCCTGCTCTATTCTTCTCACTCACCATCAGTTTATAAGTCTCTCCAGGTAAATATAAACTCCATCTGCTCCTCATTTTTATAGCACAGTAGTATTCCATTACGTGCATATACCACAACTTGTTCAGCCATTCCCCAATTGATGGGCACCCTTAATTTCCAGTTCTTTGCCACCACATAAAGAGCTGCTATAAATATTTTTTGTACATATGGGTGGAAGCTACAGGTTCTAAAAGACAGCAAGTAAGGAGAGAGAATTTCTGGCATGGGGTATAACCTATGCAAAGGTATAAATGTGGAGTCCACAGAACAGCAAGTTGGTTCCTTTGGCTATAATGTAGAATGTGTGAAGAACAGTGATGTGAAATTATTCTGGAGAGATAGGGAGTGAGAATGTAAGGGGCTCTAAATGCCTAAAAGAAGATTTTTATCCTAGAAACAGTAGGGAGCCATTAGAGAGTCTTGAGCAGTTGAGTGACATGGTCAGATTTGTGCTGTATGACTATCTGTTTGGCAGTTGTTTGGAGGATGGATTGGGGAGAGGAGACTGGAGACAAGGAGACCAATTAGTAGTCCAGTGACAGGTGAAAATGTGGCTTTGTGAGTGAAAATGGGAAACATAGCATTGAAGTAGAACCAACAAACCTTGGGGAGTTTTCACATTATTTGAATGAAAGACAAAAATAATCTTGGCATCTGAATAATTTTTCAGAAAGTCAAAGGATGGCATGTATTTTCCCCTCAATTGGAGTGCAAAAGTAGTTTCACACCCCTTTGTCCACTAGGTGAGGTATTGCAGATCAAAACTTCTTGCTCCACTGCCAGATTCATCAGTCACATCTTGGGGTGAGGGGGGTGATTAAAAAACCCTGGGGTGACTAGGTGGTGCAGTGAATAGAGTACCGGTCCTGGAGTCTGAGTTCAAATGTGGCCTCAGAATTTAACACTTACTAGCTACGTGACCTTGGGCAAGTCAACCCCAATTGCCCTGCCTTTTTCCCTCCAAAAAGAAAAAAAAATAAGGGGAAAAAAGAAGGAAATGGTGTTTCCTGAGGGGGTGGGGAAAGAGTAGAGAAATTTTGAGTATATTAATAAAATAAAAGAATTCAATACAGAACAGATGCATGCAGCATGCCTTGGGGAGTGAGGAACTTAGAAGTAGAAAACATTCACTCGTGTCTCCTAATTTGTGCTCTTCCACAGGATGAAATCTGTGTCCTGTAAGCTGTATGTGTCCAAAATGGAATTGTGCCCCTAAACAATGCTTAGGTATTCAGATTTGAATTCGTATCTTTGAATAAATATCTCAGACTGACTTAGGTCTGTCATCTCCATTTGCACCTTTGGGGGGACATTGACAGGAGATGTAGAGGTGATAGAAAGAATGGACTAGAGAAGTAGAGGGTGGGTAGGCAACTCCTTCTGGCCATTGCCTGGAGAATGCAAACCCAGCCTAAGGAATTCACTTGGAATCCAGTGAAGGGGGTAGGAGGCATGCTGCAAAGGGTCTGCTTTCAGCTTGCTGGACCCCTAAAACTTCCTGACAATTAGAGCAGCTCCATCCCGGGAGCTTGGAGCTAGCTCGCATCTCCCAGGTGGGTGGCAGCTGCACTAAAACTCAGTCCCCATGTCTGGAGCTTCTCTCTTCCTGGCTCTGCCACACATTTATGAAGAATTTTTGCATAGGAAATGCTGTCCATCTCTACAGCCTTCACACTGTATTTGAGAAACTGTATCTGAATCTTTTTTCCCCAGAGCGTTATTTTAGACTCAAACACCAGCACAAAATACAGAAGAGAGAAAAGAAACAAAAACACATCAGAAACGTAAATACTGGAACTTAAATACAAAGTTCGAAAACAGCATGTCATGTGCATAGCAGAGCACAAGGGAGGATTCGAATGTGTAACAAGAGAGTTTCATTTCAGGAAGGCCTGTATGATAAATAACACTTGTGTTGGGAATTGTCCCTCTTTTCTTTGCTTCCTGGTCAGTTTTCTTTTCCTCTCTGCTGTGCACATTTTTACTTGGTTCCTTTTTTCCTTTCCCCCCAGAAGGCTACAATAAAGTTTGGATATGTTCCTCTGTAGCTATATATACATACACACACACACAATACATATATGGACATATACTTTCTGGAACCTATTCTGCTTCTGACCTTTGTTTTTATGTATGATTATATCTCTTATTTTCTATCGCTTCTGCCTTCTTTACTTCTGCGTATCTGAATCTTAGTGTAAAGATTCACCCATTTTATTCCTATTAAATTTTCTTTTATTAAATTCAGCCCAATGCTCTATCCTGCTGAGATCCCTCGGGGACCACAACCCTGTCATCCAAAGTGTGTTAGCTCTTCACCCAGCACAATTTGATCTGCCCATGCCTGCTCTGTTTCCATCCAAGTTACCATACTGAATTCAAGACAGATCTGTGCAGGCATTTGAGGGATCTAGGTCCAGGGTGAGATTGACTTATTAATGACTAACTACTCTTTGGGTCCAGTCCTTTAACTTGGTCTGATTCCACCTGACTGCACACTACCTTCCCAGTTGTATCTGATTTCCCTTCCTTTTAGGTACTCCTTGGACCATCCTAATAGGTCCACATACTGTTCCTCCTCCTGCACGGCTGTCTATACCCTGTCCTCTTTCCTTTGGTCAGGCTGTCCTCCCATCCTCACTTCCCCATCTTAAAATCTTCAACTTTCACAGTTAAGCTCAGATGCCACCTTTTACATGAGGCCTTCTTGTGTCCCCCTGCCTGCTACTATTCTCTACCCCCTCCATTGCCTCATATTTATTTTATAAACATATTTATATACACTTAAAGGGAGAAGTGGTTTGGCCAGACCACAAAGCTTGTGTTGTATTATAGGTAAACTCATGAGGCCAGGGACTGTCTTGTTTCTGTCTTTATCTCCTCACTGACAGAAGCATGGTAGGCACATAATAGAAGCTGTAATTGATAACTTTTGTTCCTATCTTATTTTTTTCTCCATCCTGCCCATAAGACATGCATGAGATTCTTTTTTTTGTGTCTAAGGGTTCTATATGTGATCTCAGTCTCACTTTCCAGTGGGGACATATTTGAGGGAAAAATCTTAAAACTTTATGAACCCTCCTATGTCACTCCATCAATGGAAAGACCTTCTTACATTCTTAAAAGTCTCTTTTGACAACTGGAGGCCTGGTGTTTAAATATTCTCCAGCACTGCATGTGTGACTTGTAGAAAGCTAGAAATGTTACATTTTTATCAGGTAGGAGGAAAAACAAGGAAGTTTCTTCAGATGTCTTTGCCTGCATTTGCCAGCATTCCGTGAAAACTCGACATTTCAGACACTGAGACAAATAGGAATGGCAGCCACATTCCTTCCAGATGATTGTTTCCCAAAATATGACATCTATACCTCTTGCTATTAATACTTGTGACTCTACATTTCCATATTCCCCAAACATTTTTGATATGCTTGTGCTAGAAACAAATGAGAAGCAGTGTGATGTGGTAGACAGAGTATATACTGGGACCTGAGTGTGAATCTTAGCCCTACCAGTGACTTGCTTTGTGGTCCAGTCAAGCCACTTCTCCCTTTCTGGACTTCCATTAATAGCAAATTCCTACTTGTACAACAATATAATTTATTAAGGATCTTAGAATTTTAGATTGGGGCTAATTGACATTTTTTATTTCCAATAGGGTCAACGATTTAGAATTGGAAGGGGTCATACGCTGCTTGTCACTTATGACTTGTATGACCTTTAACCTATTCTGGCTTAAGCTTCATTATCTCTAAAATAAAGAGTTTGGGCTGGATAATTGCTCTGTTCTTTCTCAGATCTATCTCTGTGGTTCAGTCTCATTGTATAGAGGAGTAAACTAAAGCCCAGAAAATGGAAGTGATTTGTCCCAGTTCAAACAATGTCTGGGACATGAACCCAGGCCCTTCAGTTCATCACACTGTCTCGTGGTCCTCTTGTGTGAGCAGGACGTCTCAGTCCCAACCCCTCTCTGTCATCCTCACTCTCTTATCTTGAATTGGCCCCTTCCCTGCTGCCGACCAATGTGCATGAGTCATGTCTCTCTCATCTAATCCTGCTATACCTGGAAACTATTTCCCTTTATCTCTCCTGTTGTCCCTAAAAGACTTGATCTACAATTGGTACCTTCATTTACTCTTTTCTTGCTGTCTTCTAAACCCTCTGCAGTCTGCTTCCTGACCTTATTATTCAACTGAAACTCCCTTTCTAACATTACCAATTATCTCTTAATTGCTAAATCTAATAGACTTTTCTCAATTTCCATCTTTCTTGACCTCTCTGTAGCCTTCAACACTATTGATCACCTTCCCTTAGATATTCTCTCTTCTCTAAGTTTTAGTGATGCTCTTCTCTCCTGGTTCTCTTGCCAGGTGTCCAGTTGCCTTTTCTTGGTCTACTTTGCTAGTCCTTCATATACAACATGCTCACTTGTTGTCATGGGTGTCTCTCAAGGCTCTGTCCTGGGACCTCTTCTCTTCTCCCTCTATACTACCTTACTCGATGATTTCATCAGTTCCCATGTGTTCACTTATCATCCCTATGTTGAAGATTCCCAGTTCGGAGATCCATTTGGCCCTAGTTTCTCTCCCAAACTGCAGTCCTACACCCCAAACTGCCTTTTGGACATCTCAAACTGGATGTCTTGTAGACATATCCAAAGCAGAACTCATCTTTCCCACAAACCCCTTCCCCCCTTCTAAAGCTTTCATTACTGTTGGGAGCACCATCAGCCTCCTAGATACCCATGCTTACAACCTCTTAGTTATTCTTGACTCTTTACTTGAACTCACCCTGCCTCTACAGTTATCACATCTTGTGTCCTGTACCTTTAAAGCCTCCCCTCTCAGCTGGACTGCTATAATGGCCACTCCAATCCATACTCCACTCAGCTGCCAAGGGGGTTTTTCTAAAGCATAGGTTTGACTATGTCACCTCTCCCCCCACCCCCATGACCTCCAATGGCTCTCTATTACCTCCAGGATCAAATATAAACTCTGCTTTATATTTTAAAGCTCTTCACAACCCAACCCCTTCCTACCTTTCTAACCCCCTTAATACTTGATATCCTTCCATTTCACAGTGTTGTCCAGCATGCACTTTTTCCATCCCTGGGACTAAATGCATGCTGTCCCCTAGGCCTTGGCTGCTTTGCCTCGTTACCTCTGTCTCTTAGGTTACTGGTATTCAAGACTCAGCTCAAATCTTACTTTGGCCAGGATACCTTTCCTGGTATCTTTCTTCCCTGTTTTTTCCCACCCAATCCACACCATACTTCAAATGCTTTTCCTTCTCAGATTGTCTTCCATCTACTTTGTATATATCTTGTGCATTCCTAGATATTTATATATTGTCTCTCTCATTAGGATGGGAGCTCTGCCTTCCTTCATACCCCCCAGCACTTAGCACAATGCCTATTACATTGTCAATTCTTTAGACGTGTTTGTTGAGTGCCATAATGTGTCAATCATGGTTTGGCTCTCATGGCCCTGCTAACCCTGGACATTTTCTTTTGATATTCAGTTTCAGTATTTATTTTTTATCTACCATTTTTATTTACCATTTTCTTTTGATATTCAGTTTCAGTATTAACTGACCTGTGTTCATGATCTAGTTGAGGAATGGTTTAAATAAGATAAAATTTTAATTTTAGCAAAATTTAAAGGGGAAACATGTGAGTGGTATCATGGAGAAAAATCTCAATTTGGAATTTGGAGGGGGACTCGGTTCAAATTTGCTATCGATGCAACCTTGGACAAATCACACCTTCCATGGACCTCATTTTCCTCATCTGTAAAATTAGGCAGTTAGTCCTCTTTCAGTGCTCAATCTATATTCCTATGACCTCTGAGGTCTTTTTTAGTTCCAGCAGCTTAAGAATAAGTACCACAAATTGTGAAATTCCACAAGGCCAAAGCATTCTTCTTATGCTGGAGTCTGCTCCCCCTTATCAGTTTCTCAACTATAGCACAAGAGTGAAGGAAAACCACCTGAGAAGTCAGTATCCTCCAAGACCCACCAGTGTCCCCCAAAAGAGTGTTCTGGCATATAGCTCACTCTCAAAAGTTTTTCTTCCCCTTGACCTTTCTTTGTTTTTAAACAAATGCTTTATTAACTTCTGTTTTACATCATTCATTTCCACCAGATTTTGAGTTACAATCATTTTCCCCCCGTTATTCCCCTACCCAACCTCCCAGAATAGCAGTCCCACAAGATTTTGCTTCCTCCAATCTGCTCTCTCCCATACCTTCTCCCATACCCCCTTCGACTTTTCCATTAGAGGAAGGTGAATCTTTGTGTCCCAATGCCTGCACATCTTATCTCCCAATTACAAGCAAAAGAGTACTAATAATAGTATTTATATATATTTGAAACATTTAATGTTACGACCTCGAATCTCAGCTCCATTTCCTTCCTCCCTTGTCACCCATTCCCTCTGGGGAGATAAGTAATTCAGTATATGTTGTACGTGCCCCTTGACCTTTCTTTATGTGAATACACAAAGTGTCTGTAATTTCATCAGCAATGTAAGACCGCCTTCCTATCTGAACTCTGCCAGTACATTTCATCTGTTGCATAATAAATAAGTCCTAGGAATTGTTGAAATATCAGAGAGGTAAATAACTGGCCCAATCTCAGCCAAAGCAGTATTAAAACCCAGCTCTTCCTGCCTAACATTAAACCCAGCATTGTATTATAGTGCCAAGGGCTACCCCTCCCCTCCATCTTGTAGAACAAGTGTAGAAAAGATGGTTATTCTGGGTTCAAATTACTCTGTGGGTCTGCATCCCCTAGAACACTAAGTTTGTGAAACCTTGCCAGTGTGGTTAATTTTAAAAAGTCAGGAAGAATGTATAATTAGGTCACGCAAAAGCATTTTAATGAAATGGCATAGTAAGAAAAGTAGGAACAAATTTCTCCCGTCAATTTGGGATTGACTCTCCTATAATTCCACATGTTATTGGGAAGAGCAGACACACACAGGGTTATGGACACCTTGGTGTTGGCTCATATAACTTCAAGGCCATACTATTGCAACACCCTACTGGCTGATTTCCCTGCCTCAAGTCTCTCCTCACTACAATCTATCTTTCACTCAGCTGTGAAATTGAGCTTCTTAAAGCAAGTTTGACCATGCTGTTGTCTTCTTCATTCAAGTTCAGGGGTCCCTATCAGCTCCAGTATCAAATATAAAATCCTCTTTTTAACTTTGAAAGCCCTGCATAACCTGGCCACCTTTTATCTTCCTGGTCTTCTTATATCTTACTGTCTCCCACTTTGAAATCTAGTGGCACTGGCCTCCTGGTTGTTCCTCCAACTTAGCACTCCATTTCCTTTCTCTGGCCTTTTTCCCTGGCTGTCTCCCAGACCTGGAACACTCTCCTTCCTCCTCCTCTCCACCTCCTTTCTTTTAGCCTTACCTGAAATCCTATATTCTTCAAGAAGTCTTTTCTGGTACCTTAAAATACCAATGCCTTCCCACTGTTGATCATCTCCTGTTTTTTCCTGTCCATAGCTTGTTTATCCATAGATGCTTGCATTTTTTCTTCCCCCTTAGACTGGAAGCTCCTTGAGGACAGAGACTATTCTCTTTTTTACCTTTTTTGTATCCTCACCACTTATCAGAATGTCTGGCACATAGTAGGCATTTAATAAATGCCACTCGACTAGCAGTCAGTGTACATATATAGAGAGGCACACATGAAAATACATGTACAGTATACATGTAAGGAACACATGTGACCAGAATGGTCTGTGGAGGGGTACAGACGAACTATGTTAACATAGGTGCTGCACATAACTATGCCATTATCAAGGCATGTTCATGTATGTCTGAGTGAATTGGGATAAGGGCGCATCACCCCTTGTTCTAATGTAAGGCCATGGTTGCTTTCTTTTGATATCCTCATGCTATTTCCTGACTATGTTGTATCTGGGCACTACTCTGTGAGACTCCATAGGGTGTAGCTCTGCTCATCTTGAGTCTTCCAGATGCTACCTGGAGGGTGATGCCTTGACTTGCAAGGGAATCGGATTTAAGTGAGGCAGGGCTGTGCAAAGTCATCAGCCTCACTCTTTCCTCCAGAACCATCTGAGTTCAGTGGCCAGACATAGGTCAGGATGACTGGCAATGGTCCCATGGTAAAATGGATAGAGAACTGGCCTTGAAGCCAGGAAGACCTGGGTTCAAATCCCTCCTCTGACTCTGTGTGCCTTCTAGTGAGAACCATGTAGATGAGTGAGTAGATAAAAGATCAGCTATAAGTTGGGCCCAGGAGTCAAGGTCATTGTCTCTTCTACCTGGCTACTTTACAGGATAATATTTTTACATGCATAAAAATACATAGGATTACAAAAGGAAACCAATTAAATTGCAATGGTTATCAAAATATTGTTTTTATAAATTAATGTTTTAAAAAATTCAGAGGTTAAAAATTCCTGATGTGAGCAGAGCCAAGATGGTGGCATAGAAGCAGGGAAACTCCCTGTGCTCCCCTCATAACCACCTCGAATACCTATAAAAATGACTCTAAACAAACTTTAGGGCTACAGAACCCACAAAGTGACAGAGAGAAACACATCTCCTACTGAAGGAATCCCGGCAGACTGGCAAGAAGGGTCCATCATACCTCCCAGGAGCAGAGCCCAGCCCCAAATGAGCCTGTGGTTTTAGCATCAGGGCAGCCTGACCAGCTGTGGCTAGAGAAACATCAGGGGAGTAGATCACCAGCAGCTGTGGTATTACCAACCCATAAATACCAAAGATAAAGTGAGAGGTCAGTGTAGACTTTGCCAACAGGGAGTCTGGGAGTGCAGTCCAGCCTCTGCCCCTAGAGGGAGAAGCAGCTGAGGCCCGGGGGCCACCACTGTCTAGCTGCTTCAGAGCTCCTGGCCTGCAGATTGTAGAGGGACCAAGAGGAGTAATCATTCTTGCTTTAACCTGCTTGGATCTGGATTGCTGTCAAGGGTGGAGGTTCTGGGGTGTGTGACCAGGTGCCAGAGCCTGTGGAGGCTTCAGAGAGGGCACCGAACTAATAGATCCAGCACCTGCAAAAACCCCAGTGATTTGGGACAAAGCTTTCCTTTCTGGAAGCAGAGTTCTACTGTGGCAAAAAGATCAAAAGTCAAGTAATTGAGTGGCAACATGAGCAAGCAAAGGAAACAAAGCAAACACAGCAGTCAAACCTTAGATTCCTTTTTTGGGGACAAAAAAGATCAAAGAATGGAGCAGGATAAAGACGACAAAGTCAGACCTCCCGCACCAAAAGCTTCCAAGAAAAATATGAGCTGATTACAGGTCATAGAGGAGCTTAAAAAGATTTTGAAAACCAAATAAGAGTAGAGGAAAAACTGGGAAGAGAAATGAGAATGATGCAAGAAAATCATGAAGAGAGTCAACAACTTGACTGAAGAAAATAACACCTTAAAAATAGACTAACTCAGGGCAGCTAGGTGGCACAGTAAGTAGAGCACCAGCCCTGGAATCAGAAGGACCTGAGTTCGGATCCGGCTTCAGACACTTAACCCACACAAACAAAAACCTAGCTGTGTGACCTTGGGCAAGTTACTTAACACCAGTTGCCCTCCAAAAAGCAAAAAAAAAAAAAAAATAGACTAACTCAAATGGCAAAAGAGTCTCAAAAAGGTAATGAGGAGAAGAATGCCTTAAAAAGCCAAATTTGCCAGATGGAAAAAAGAATCTCAAAAGCTCACTGAGGAGAATCATTCCTTCAGAATTAGACTGGAGCAAATGGAAGTTAGTGACTTCATCAGAAATCAAGCTACTATTAAACAGATCCAAACAAATGAAAACATAGAAGGCAATATGAAGCATCTCATTGGGAAAATCACTGACCTGGAAAACAGATCCAGGAGAGATAATTTAAAAATTATTGGACTACCTGAAAGCCATGATCAAAAAAAAAGAACATAGAAAGCATCCTTCAAGAAATTCTCAAGGAAAATTGCCCTGATGTTTTAGAACCCGAGGGCAAAATAGAGGTTGAAAGAGTCCACTGATCACCTTCCAAAAAAAGATCCCAAAAAGAAAACTCCTAGGAATATTATACCCAGGTTCCGGAGTTCCCAGAACGAGGAGAAAATATTACAAGCAGCCAGGAAGAAACAATTTTAATATTGTGGAAATACAATCAGGATAACACAGGATCTGGCAGCTTCTACATTGAGGGATCGAAGGGCTTGGGATATGAAATTCTGCAGGTCAAAGGAGCTGGGATTAAAACCAAGAATCACCTACCCAGCAAAACTGAGTATCATGTTTCAGGGGGAAAATATGGTTATTCAGTGGAATAGAGGACTTTCAAGCATTCTTGATGAAAAAACCAGAATTGAATAGAAAATTTGACATTCAGATACAAGAAGCAAGAGAAGCATGAGAAGGTAAACATGGAAAAGAAATCATAAGGAACTTATATAAGTTGAACTATTTACATCCTTACATGGAAAAACGATAATTGTAACTTATGAAACTTTTCTCAGTATGATAATAGTTGAAGGGGAATATAAATATACATATTCATATATATATGTCTATGTAGGAGGGTATATGGGCACATGAATATATATGTGAGTATGTGTGTATATATATGTGTGTGTGTGTGTGTGTGTGTGTGTGTGTGTACAGGTATACATAGACAGAAGGCACAGGACCAATTGAATAGGAAGGGATTATACTTTAAATGTGAAATTGAGAGGTGAGAGAGGAATATAATGAGAGGAGATGGAGAAAGACAGAATGGAGTAAACTATCTCAGAGGCAAGGGAAAATGGTTACAATGGAGGGGAAGAACAGGAAGGCAAAAGGTAATGGGTCAACCTTACTCTCATTGAATTTGTCTTAGGGAGCGAATAACATGCACATTAAATAGGGTATCTCACCCTTCAGGAGAGTAGGGGGGAAGAGGATGAGAGGGGGGGGATGAAAGAGGGGAGGGCAGGTTGCAGGGGAGGGAAGTTGGAAGCACACACTTTTTTAAAGGGACAGCATCAAAGTAGAGAATAGAACAAGTGGGGGGTGGGTGGGATAAGATGGAGGGAAATATAGTCAGTCTTTCACAATATATCCACTGTGGAAATGTTTTGCGTAGCTACATGTGTACAACCTATACTGAATTGCCTGTCTTCCCACTAAAGGTGGGTGATGAGGGAGGAAAGAAAAGAATCTGGAATTCAAAGTTTTAAAACCAAATGTTCAACATATATATAATTTAATAAAAATCCCTGACCTAAGGGCCCATTCATTATATTGCCCTAGGCTAAAAATTGAGGTAATTGTAATAGGTTTTACTGCTTAAATATCCAGAGACAAAGGAGGTAGGGAAGAGATGGTCTTTAGTGACTTGGGATCTCCTTGTAAAGGAAGCTAGTCTAAGCCTTTCCAGAGTTAGTGCTAAATCTCATCTTCTGCAGGAAGATTTCTCAATCTTTCTTACTTCTACTGCCTTTCCTCTGTTAATCATTCCCTATTCATCCTGTATGTAGCTTCTTTGTACACATTTCTTTGTCATCTCCCCCAGTAGAGTGTGACCTCCTTGAGGGCAGGGACTGTTAAGTCTTTCTCTATCTCCAGCACTTAGTATAGTTCCTGGCACTTAGTAGGAGCTTAAGAAATATTGATTGATTTATTGATTGTTACAGGGTTATAGATGTCTGCTCTGGACCTCAGTGGGAGCTATGAGGTTAGACTAGGTTCAGATTACAGAGGTCCTTGAAAACTACTCAGAGGAAGTAAGACTGGATGGGGTAGGAAATAGGGAAATATTGAAGCTTTTGGAAAACTATGACCAAAGTAGCATTTTAGGGGGAGATTACTTCTCAGTGATTTTCAGTTGATATAACTTAGACAACCAGACAGAAAAGAAGTGTTTTACTAAAGTGGTACAGTAAGGACAATTAGTACAAAACATTTGCCCTCCCTGGTATGTCTGAGAAGTACATAGAGTCCAGGGGAAGGTGGACCCAAGGTTAGTAGAGGCACAGGTGTTAAAGGGGTAATTCAACTCCTGGTTGCTCAAAGTTCTTCATTTTCTCCTTAGCTTGAGGCTTTGACACTCATCCACGAGATGTTCAAATGCTTGCCTTGGTATTTTATACATGCCAGTACCAATGCCCTTCCTGTGCAATGTCACTTTCTTTAAAGACTTCTAAATTGGTCAAGGACTTTTGGCACTAACCCTAATGCCTAAGATCGATTCATTAAATGGAAATATCCAGTCCTTATTTACACCAGGTTTGCCCTCTCATTGGCTGATTCAGTCATGGCATGTTCTTTCCTGATAAGGGGTTCATTGCCAAGTGGGGAAGAGTGATTGATTGATTTGCTCAGCACCCCCTTTTGATGTTAAATTCACTGTAGGCCTTTGGCCTGCTTTCTAGGAGGCTGTATGATGGGGATCAAGGTGGATAGGCTAAGGCTTATTGCTTCTGCTCTGGGGGCCCTTCGGGAGCACTTTTCCCTGAGTGCCATAGCCTTGGAAAGGATTAGGAAGCTCCTTTTTGAATGTGTGTCATCCTTCCAATAATGCAGCATTAATAATGGGTGAGACTCAGCCAACAGGTGGAGCAAAGGTCCCCTGAAGCCCTTGCCACTGCTAAGTCTTTCCAGATCCTTTTTCTTGACTAGATCCTTTCAGCCCCTTGCTCCGACACCTGGGATATGCTTGGCTGCCTCCCCAGTGGCTAGAGGAGGGGGAGCTGGTGTGGTGTGGATTATTTTGTTTATGAAACTCTCATTGCACCCAGTGTATGGTTTCAATTTTCCCTTTGAAATTTAGATCAAACATGGCTGTCAACATGGATTCTTTCTTGCTGTATGTCTCTTGGATCCCGGTGTCTGCAGGCAATTTGGGGGCCATGTTTTCTGACAGCCCAACTCCAGAAGTCTCCCTTTGTCTCTTCTGTGGCCGTGTCAGTTCTAGCTCAGGTATTGCGATCAACCATGCAGATTTGTGGATGGCATGGATGTCTCGAGTGAGTGGAGAAGGGTCAGTAAGCCGCTTGTGGGATTTTGGTCCAGTTTATGCTCGTCTCCCAGCAGTGGCTTGATGAAATCCTGCCTTGTTCTTTATGCAAGGGGAGTGTGGGAGAAAATGGATTTTGTGACGTGGATGTCATCATCATTTAGCATCTGTTGAGTACAAGGCTTGTACAGACAATAGAATTATGTCAGTGGAGAGCTTGTAAATGCTTACGTCCAGAAAAGGGGCAAGCCTTCCCTAGGACTCACGCATCTGACTTCCCAGAGATCTGGACTGTCAGAGCTCAGCCAAGAGGGCCAGGAATGAATTGTGAACACTGAGGATGTTTTTATAGTTTCCTCTGTAGCTGCTTTTCTCCTTTTCCTTTGCCCTCTCTGTCCCTTCTTCCTCTTTCTCCTTTTTATTCTCCTTCTTCTGTCTGTCTCTCTTTTCTCCCACTTCTTCCTCCCTCCTTTGTCTACCTCTTGATAACCATTCTGCTACGCTCACCATGAGCACAGTTGAGGATGAGATTGGTTCCTTGTACCAGATTCCTTGTTGAAGGGGGAGGGATGGCAGCATAGGCATGACAGCTCTGCCTTTATTGCCATGAGTTTGGACTTTATTCTATTAGGTGACTAGGAACCACTGAATGTTCTCCAGGGGAGAAGTGACAGGATCAGGGTTGGGCTTTGGGAAGATCCTTCATAGTGACATCATTGTATAAGTTAGAAGAAAACTTGGAAAAACCCATCTTATAGCTTTAGCACCTTGGTCATTTCCTGATAGTACCTTACCCCATTCACCACCTCTGCCCATGACGGCATGCTTACAGTAAACTCCTTGAAGGTAGTCAATTTCTTTTTGTCTTTGTATCTACAGGGCCCAATATAGCCTCTTGCATACAATAGACTCCTAATAAATTTTTTGGCTTTGGACTGATCTCTTATAGAGAAAAACAGAATCAATCAATACAGTGGCCTTCTCTCATGGTATATATATAGCTTTCTATGACCATAGCTCCCACTTCTCTAGTGTCTCCATTACAGTTAAGCAGTTTGGCCGTCATTGTGGTCTAAGCAATTTGTTTTTCATTCATAGACAGTACATGGAGCATTACAGGAGGCAGAATGGCAGAATGGATAGAGTGGGGAAGTTGGAGTCAGGAAGAGCTGGGTCTCAATCCCATTCAAACACTAGCTTTGTGACGCTAGCCAAGTTCTTTAGCTTCTCTCAGCCTCAGTTACCCCATCAAGAAAACAGGAATAATATCTGCAGCACTTAACCCATAGGGCTATTCTGAGAGTTAAATAAGGTAATGTCTATGAACTTCTTTATCTTCCTCCTCCTCCTCCTCCTCTTCCTCCTTGTCCCTATTATGATTAATTTCATTCTCATCTTTTTTGATGGAATTCAGATAGAAATAATCCCAGGACAAACAGCTACCCTATTATTCTTTTATAGTTAATATTCTCCATACTATTGCACAGGTAGAGAAAATGACTGGTCTTTGTATAGAATTTATCAAGAGTATTGGGCTGTCTGATCACTGTCTTCAGGCGGCTCAGTGGATGTGCCTTTGGGACAGCTTTGGTGGCAGATGGGACTGTGAGATGGTGTGTACCTCTTTTCACATGGTTTTCATTTCTTCCACTGGGACTATTCATTTTGAAAGCTTTTCATTCTCCATAGTTTTGAGGTTATGAGTATTACATATGGTGACATCTGTTTTAAAATATTGCTCTTAGATTTGTATGGCTCAAGGTTATGCCCAGATGCTTGTGGGCCTCACTTCAATCTGCACTGATGCTCCTGCTTCCATACAGTTTTTTTTTGCTGAATTCTCAAGAATCTTTGGGTGTTTGCATTTATGGTATGAGGATTTGTCATCTATTAACTTATACAGGACAAGCTTCTGGCACATGGTGAGAGGCATAAGATCTTCTCTTTCTAGGTAATATTGAGTTTTTGTAACCCATGTTTCCATGTTCCGCTATCTCTATCACATCACTGCATGCTCCAGTATGTCCATGCTCCTTACAGAGAAGCTCTCTTAATTTCTGATGGGAATGACTAGATCCTAAACAACGCTCAGAAGCCCACTGATTGCTATAAATAAATAATATCCATAACTCAGCCCTGGGTAATGCTTCTTTGTTGACATGTCATTGATTGAGTTCATGGGGATGATGTCCACAGATCAATCACCTCCTGGATCTTAGAAGCTCACACTGGAGAGAAACCACTTCTGTTTGCATTTGATGAACCCAGGACTGTCTGCCCATTGTCTGCCTTTACTTTTGCTTTCTGATTTTCAGATGGCTTCACAGAATCAAACATTAGTTGCTCTTTAGAAACCCGGGCTCCTCCTTTTTGCTCCTCAGCCAAAAGATTATTTTCTTACAAGTGCTTCTAGATTTTTGGAGCTATTTTGTATGAACTACATAAACTCGTACTTGGTTTGCATTCGAAGGGGTCGCTGGCGTTCTCATCTTTTGGTAGGAAATAGAAATGTGATACTTTCTGTTAAGAAAGATGGAATCTGACTTGTATCTGAGAGGAAGCTGTTAAAAATATTTTGCTAAAATTCATCTAGCATTGTCATGCATATGAGTCAGTAATTAGACATCTTATCTCAGCTCACTACTTTTTGCAAGGAAGCTAGAATTCCAGTCACCTTCCTTGATGTAATCATTCTGTCATTCATGTCAGTTGGTAACAGTGAGCAAGCTTCCCATTTTGTATTTTATCCAACTTGGGCTTTGTGCTAGATTTCTTTTGACCACGTCAGCAACCAGGAATTTTCCATATCCTGCCCCTTTGGGAATTCTTTCTCTCCTCTGATTTCTTTGCTTCTCTAGTAAAGGTTTTGAATGATGCTGAATTGCTTAGTTGTTCTCTGTTCTGCTTTCACATTATATCATCTTAAGTTTTTAGCTTTTGCTTTAAATTGCTGAACATCTTTCCACATGTTTGGTTTCATTGCCTTCAAGTGGGTATTATGATGTGGAGTTTTTCTACTGGGTATTCCAGCTAGATATTCCTGTCATCTTCAGGTGTATTTCTGTAGTTTTTTCATGCCCCTTCTGCCATGGTGATATTTGTTCCCTGTACTTGCTCCACCTTTCCTTCTATGGACCTTAGAATGGCAATAGTGGTAGGTGGTTATCCCAGACTGTTTGTATGCTTTCTGTCACATATCTCTCCCCAGCTTCTCCACATCCTACCATCCTCTCCTGAGCCATCACCCTAATCTCTCTCCCACTAGAACCTTGGACTAGGTGACTTATCTCTGATGGGTGAACTTCCTGCTCTCTCCCCTTCCCCACCATGATTCTAATCTCTTCTGCTAGGTCTCTGTATTTTACAAGCATTTTTCTTTTAGAGATGGTTAATATTTGGTCTGAATACATCGAATACAAACTTTGTCATTCTTCATTTTTGTCGTCTTTGTCTTTATCATTTTTCTTCTCCTTTATGTTCTTTCTTGTCTTTTATTTCTTCCATGTAGACAAGTAGCTCTTAAACATTATGGTCTCAAGACTCTTTTACATTTAAAAATTCTTAAGGATTCCACCCCACCCAAAAGGAGGTTTTGTTTTATTGCCTGAAATTATGAGCTAGGACAGTACTGTAAAACCTTTCCTTGTTTCAGTAAGAATTCTTTGACGATGAAGAGGGTTACTCTTCTGCCCCTCTCTACCCTGAGGCAGAGAGAAATGTCTTCAAGCTCAAGAGGAGCCCGCTCTGGATTTCCTCCAGCAGCATGAGGGTTGCTCTGATATTTCTGGAGCACAAACATGGCCCTGCAGCACCATCTTGGGGATGGGCCAATTCACTTCCATTCAGATAAGCACACCAAGTGTTGCTGTGGGCACGGTACTGGATCCTGGGACACAAACTGAACACAGGGCTGTGCTCTGAGGGTGGTGCCAACCTTCTGGGGTCCAGTGCCCTGGACATCTGGGCAGTCTTCAGCTGCTGCTCACTGAGATTCTTAGCAGCCTTTGTAGAGCAATCAGTAAGCTTGGGCCCTACTAGCTCATTTAGCTTTCTTTGGAAAAATGGGATTGGTGTTCTTTTTAACATCCCATTCACTTTCCAATGACTCCCCCTTCATTTTCCCCATCCCTGTCATAGGACTTTCCCTTATAACAGTTAGCAAAAACAAGTCACCATATCAATCACCTCTGGGCGTGCTGGTCCCCTTCATTCTCTGCCCATTGGCTGCTGCCTCCTTGCCAGTAGGCTCTAGATAGCAAGTCCCCTGAAGTCCCTGTCCTGCCAGCCTTTTTTCCACTAACACCATTGAGCTTCATGAGAGGCTGAGTGCCTGGTGAGACAGTATGTCCCACCTAGTGAGTAATCATAAAAAGATTATTTGATAGATAAAGCAGGGAAGGAGATATCATTAGGATTTCTATAAAAATGACAAATGATAAATGATCTCTAGCAATTAATTTCTAGAGGTAAATTATAAATGCCGTTAGGGTGAGGGTAGGTTTTTTTTTTTTTGTTAAAAACAACAACACTCTCAGATTGATATAAGTGTTTTAGGATTTGACTGTGCTTATTATGGATCTTGGCTTCTGAAAGCTCCAGAGTCAATTCTGTCCTAATCTGGGAGTGTTTCTCCTTTAACTCAGATGTTAGTTAATTAGCTAGTTTTGTTAACTTGTGAGTATTCTGGAAACAGGGAGAAGGAAATACCTTGTTTATTTCCCAGGTAACAAATAAGCCTTGTCCTTGGGATACTGGAAAGCAAACAAGCTATTGTTGCTTCTTGGATCAGCTTGATTTCTGGAACGATTTTCTACTCCCCTCTGTCTCCACATCGGCCCTTAAAAGGCGTTAATCAAAGACCAAATTGTTTTGTGATTGCTGAAAGTAGCCCACGTGGACTTTTTTTTTTTGTCTTTTTGCCCCAACAGATGTTTCATCAGCAGCTTTTAATAAGTTGTACACTATGGTTTTTTTAACTATATGCATATTTATTTTCTGAGTGCTGTGGCCACTGGAGTGGGTAGTAAATGCTACCCAAAGAACCTTGTTCTTTCTTTTGGGAAAGTGTGGAGTTCTCAACACAGACCTGCAGTTTGTTCCGGCCATGGAGTCATAGTCTCCCTATCACAGAACAGTTATCCACAGGCTTTGGTATCCTTCTGCAGGAATCATGCAGGCAAGGCCAGCAGTGTTTGGTACCTCCAAGCAGAGTTAGCCCTACCCTTATCTGCACTAGGAGGCTGCCTGGATTTCCTTTCCTTTATTTTCTTTCTTTTTTTCCCTCTTCAGCAAATGTTTGTCAGGTGCCTGATCTGTTCAGCCACCATAGTTCTGGATATTAGAAGAAATGTGATATTTCAAGAAGACACAGTCTTTCAGAGAAGTAAGTAGGGATTCTTTCATGTGGGAATCAAATGAGGTGTGGGTAAAGATGGTGGGGGGTGGTGTTGGCAAACTTAGCAAAGATGTTACCATCGTTCAGTGGGAGAGGGAAGGCAGTTGTGGTGAAACAGAGGATGAGCCTCCAATGGGTACATTTAGGCTATGACTGGGAAGTGAAGGAAAAGGTGGACCATGGGACACAGGCTAAGCCCTTCATTTTACAGAGAAAGAGACTGAAGCCCAGAGACTGGAAAGGGCAGAAACTGCCAAGAGAAAAATCGAGGCTTGAAGTCAAGAAAACCTTCCTAATAACTTGGAATATCTCAAAAGTAGGGTGGCCTGCCAGGGGAAGTACCTTGTATTGGATGCATTCAAGCTTAGGCTAGCCAGCCAATTCTCAGATGTGTTGTTCAAGGTGTTCTTTGGGGGGTCAGGTATGACCCAAAGACTCACAATTTTCCCTTTCAACTTGGAAATGCTATGATTCTATAAAGCTTCAGAGGTAATGTGCCAGGGTTCTTACCCAGCATTCTGTCTCTACAATATCATGCTATGATTTCAGAGGTTACAGAAAACTCCACCCCTACTTGCCAAATATCCCAGTGCCCCTGACTTTACATCCCACAGGCCTGCTTCATGTGTTAGATGAAACACTTGTTACTACAAGGAATGACCCAGACAGGGCTTATCTTGCCACTGCAGAAAGAGCAAGGAAGAAGAGATGGGACAGTGAGAAGGGAGTGGCAAGGGTCTTTGGTCCTCATGTTGTGGGGGCTATTCCTGCTCCAGCCATGTTCTAGCCATGTTGTCTCAGGTCCTCTGGGTATAGGATAAATGGAAGGACCTGGAAACCACCACACTTCTGCTTGGTTCAGCTCCCAAGGACCTTTGAGGAGCCTGTTGGAAGACTTGAATTCTGGCTTAAATTGGAGGGGTTAGCTTGGCCAGATGAAGCAGGCTGACTGACTGCTTTGGTTGGAGGCAGTTCAATCCAAACTGGCCATCATGTCTGTGCCTCCAACTCTTTCTACTAGGCCTCCCTTTGGGTTTTTTCCTCTTCCAGCCTCTCTCTCTCCACTTGCCTTTTTACTGCCCCAATTTATTTCTATGTAGTTATGGCAGTGTCCTGCCAGGATTACCTCCCAGACACAACAAGGAACTGTTAATAATCTTCTCTCCTAGAATAATTGAGCCTCTGAGGTAATGAGGTTTCTGGTGGTCATTACTAGAGGATTAACTCCTAATAGCATTGTTTAGGCTCATATTTAAGTACTAAATAATTCTTAGGCTACCTTTTAGCCTTGTGTAGTTTCTGGGCTCCCTGGAGCAGTGAACTTTAAAGATGTCATTTTCTGAACATGATTGTGAAAACCATCTTTTTCATTGAATTCTTGCGAGAACAAACAGGTTGCTTGACTCTTGACTATTTGCTGGGGCTCAGTTAATTAAATATGAAAAATGGGGAAACAATAATAAATTTAGGTTGTTGCCTGCTATGGGCAGGGTAAATTTTGAGCAAACCCACTTTCATAAAATTGTCCCTTTTCATTCAACACTGGAGAGGTATCCTTTTCATAACTGATATATAACCATAGAAACAATGAAAACTATTATACATATATGTGTGCACAGATATGCATATATTTAGTTATATGCATATGTTTGTGTGTGTATGTGTCTGAATACACAGACACAGAGGCATACAATGATTGCAAGTGATAGTTGAAAATAATGGCTGTCAGGACTCAGTATTGAAACTCCCCTGAGACCCCCTTAATAATCATAGATTCTATTTTTAAAATCAAATGTTATGATCTGTTTTTTAGATCTTAGAAAACTAGAGCTGGAAGGCAACTTAGGGATCATTTGACTCAATTCCTTTTTTTTTTCACATGTGCAATTGTGTAAAACGTTTTCATATTAGTCATTATGTACAAGAAGACTTGAATAAAAGAAAATATGAAAGAAGGTGAAAAACAGCCCTCTTCAGTCTGTATTCAAACAATATCATTTATTTCTCTATAGGTGGATGGTATGCTTCATCATTAGTTCTTTGGGATTGTCTTGGATCATTGTTCTGCTGAGAATAGCTAAGTTGTTCACAATTCTTCATTGAACAATATTGCTGTTACTGTGTACAATGTTCTACTGGTTCTGTTCATTTCACTTTGTATCAGTTCATGTAAGTGTTTCCAGGTTTTTCTGAAATCATGCTGCTTGTTATTTCTTATAGCACAATAATATTCCATTACACTCATATACCACAGCTTGTTTAGCCATTCCCCAATTGATGTGCATCCCTTTGATTTCCAATTCTTAGCCACCACAAAATTGCTACTATAAATATTTTTGTACAAATAGGTCCTTTCCTCTTTTTGGGATATCTTTGGAATATAGACCTATAGCAGTGGTATTGCTGGATCAAAGGGTTTGCACAGTTTTATAACCCTTTGGGCATAGTTCCAAATTGTTCTCTAGAATGGTTGGATCAGTTCACAACTCCACCAGCAGTGCATATTTTCCAGTTTTCCCACATCACCTCCAACATCCAACATTTTCCTTTTTTGTCATATTGGCCAATCTGATAGGTGTGAGGTAGTACCTCAGAGTTGTTTTAATTTGCATTTTTCTGATAAATAGTGATTTAGAGCATTTTTATATGACTTTAGATAGTTTGATTTCTTTGTCTGAAAACTGCTTGTTCATATCCTTTGACCATTTATCAATTGGGGAATGACTTGTATTTTTATAAATTTGACTCAGTTCTCTATATATTTGAGAAATAAGACCTTTATCAGAGATACTTGTTGCAAAATTTTCCCCATTTTTTGCTTTCCTTATAATTTTGGTTGCATTGGTTTGTTTGTGCAAAAATTTCTTAATTTTATATAATCAAAATTATCTATTTTTCATTTTTAATGCTCTCTGTATCTTATTTGGTCCTATATTCTTCCCTTATCAATAAATCTGACAGATAAACTATTTCATGCTCTCTTAATTTGCTTATGGCATCACCCTTTATGTGTAAATCATGTTTCCATTTTGACCTTTTCTTGGTATGTAATGTAAAGTGTTGGTCTATAGCTAGTTTCTGCCATACTGTTTTCCAGTTTTCCCAATGGTTTTTGTCAAATAACTAGTTTTTGTTCCAAAAGCTTGAATCTTTTGATTTATAATATACTAGCTTACTATGGTCATTTGCTATACCTAATTTATTCCAGTGATCTACCACTCTATTTCTTAGCCAGTACCAGATTATTTTGATATTTACCATTTTATGATACAGTTTGAGATCTGGTACAGCTAGACCACCTTCTTTTGCATTTTTTTCATTGATTCCCTTGATATCCTTGGGCTTTTGTTCTTCCAGATGAATTTTGTTATTTTTTTCTAACTCTATAAAATAATTTTTGATAGTTTAGTATGACACCGAATAAATAGATTAATTTAGGTAGAATTGTCATTTTTATTATATTGGCTTGGCCTACCCATGAGCAATTAATATTTTTCCAATTGTTTAGAGCTGACTTTATTTGTATGAAAAATCTTTTATAGCTGTGTTCATATAATTCCTGGGTTTGTCTTGGCAGGTAGATTCCCAAATATTTTTTATTGTCTACAGTTATTTTAAATGGAATTTTTCTTTCTATCTCTTGCTGCTGGACTTTGTTGGTAATGCTGATTTCTGTGGGTTTATTTTGTATCCTGCAACTTTGCTAAAGTTGTTAATCATTTCAAGTAGTTTTTTAGTTGATTCTTTAGGATTTTCTAAGTATGACAACATTCTTTTTATGAAAAATTTGTTCATTTGCATCTTTTGTTTCTCTGTGCTGTGAGAGTACAGCTGTATTAGGTATCAAAAATGAAGATCTTGTGTTTCCCATTTCTGTTGCCATCAGAATATGGCATCTCAGCATGCTTTGGGTCCATCTCCTGGGCAGCCTTTTGCGGTCTGAGAAGGTTCAGCTTTCACTGGTCATTCTTTTCTCAGGACTCGCTATCTCTTCTCAGCACAAATTAGCTCTTTTGTTGTTGTTTAGAAAAAGAAAGGTGTTACTGGTGTCTTTATGTTTTTATGTCACAAACATCTTCTGATATGACTTTTCTCCCTCCCAGAAATTCTCTTTTATAACAAAAGAAACCTTATACAATAAGGGAAACTTTCCCCTCATAATAAGAGAAACTAAGCAAAACCACCCAGTGCAGTAGCCACATCCAGTGACATCTGTCATATATGATTTTGTATTGCTCCCACCGTCGGGGGTGAGGGCACCAATGGGGAGGCGTTTCCTCATCTGTCCCCAGGACACACGATGGATTGTTGGGTTTCCTTACTGCAGTCACCGTGTACGTCTGATTTCTTCACTCTGCCTCAGTTCATATGTCTTTACCTTCTCAGTAATGGTCTCTTACCATATGATACTCTTCTGTTGCATTCAGATTTCACCCTCTGTTCTATTATTCCCTAACCAATGGGCGCCCACTTTGTTCCCAGTTTTTTGGCTCTGGATAGTTTGGCATTTCTGGGCCTTTCTGTGTGATCTCCTTAGGATAGGAATTCTGGAGAGGGGTGCTGGGCTCAAAGGGTGCCAGGAGTTAATGACTTTTCTCACATAATTGCAAGCGGTTTTCTGAAATAGTTAGTGCAGTTCTTTGTTCTACTAACCAAGTATCATTAGTAGAAATGATAATGATGCTTACTGTGATAGCTCACATTTCTGTTGCAAAGGGGTTTATATACAGGCCCTCATTGGATCTTCCACAACTCCAACCAAAGGAGATAGGTGCTGTTATTCCCATTTTGCAGATAAGGACACTGATTCATAAAGATGAAATGACTTGTCCATGGTCACATAGCTGACATTCATCTAAGGAAGGAACTGAAACCACCGCCTCTAAACAGCATATCCTGTGTACTCCCCACTGAGCCCTACTGCCTCTCTATTAGTGTTTCAAACTTCTCAACACCTCATCAACATGGACTATTTCCATCTTTTATCGCCTTTACCAGTTTGATAAGCATGAGCTGAAACCTCATAAATATTTTAATTTGCATTTATCTTAGTGTTAGTGATTTGGAACCCTTTTATTTCATATGTGATTGATATTTCTTCTTTTGAAAGCTATTTGTCTATATCCTTTGCCTTCTTTAGAGTAATGGCCCCATGCCTTGTGTCACTTTCCATTGGCCTTTGGAGAGAAGACTTTTATGGGATATGTTTTATGCCATTTCCCCTTTTATTTCATTCAGATAAAAACTTCTTGCTATGACATAATCTAAATAATGTCATCTCTTTTGCCTCTTATTTGGTTAAAAATTCTCCCTCTGGTTGTATTTATGAAAAATATTCCTTTCCTTTTTCCTCCATTTAAAATGATATTTTTTAATATTTTGGTTCTATATCCAATTACAGCAGGTAGGTGCTACAGTGGACAGAGCACTGGAGTCAGGAAAAGCAGAGTTCAAATCTAGCCTCAGACACTTCTTGGCTATGCGAGACCCTGCTCAAGTCACTTACTCTCTGGCTTCCTCAGAAGCCTCAACTGTAAAATGCACTTAAGAAATGCTTTTTTCTTCTCTGCTTCTAATATATGGGTATAAGATTCTGCTCTAGAGCTAGTTTCCTTCCAGGTTGCTTCATATTTACCTAAATGTTCTTACCAAATTGGGTGTCTTTCCCCCTAGTTTCTGCTCTTGGTTTATTAAACACTGGGCTACTTAATTTGGGTCTAGGTTTTGCTCTTTGATCATTTTAATCAGTGCCCATTTATTTGGATGGTAACTGTTCTGTAGTTTCATTTGAGACTGATCCTTCTGTAGAGTTGTGATGTCATCCCACTTAGCAGTTCCAACCATTTTTAAAAGTTTTTCTTTCTTTCTGTTGCACTATTTCTGGGGTCACTTCACTAACTTGCACTGGCAGATCGGATACCCAGAGGGGAGGCTACTCATAATCTCAGGGTTCTAGGAGTAATGCTGAAGGGATATGTTTCAAGGACTATTCTTGCTCTTGAGCCCCCACTGGTTTGCTTCTCATTCACAATTAGCAAGCTAAACTTAATTAGCTTTTAGAAAAGGTATTTGTTAAGATGGTATAATATGAACATTTGGTACAAAATTACCCTTCTGTTACCCATCAAATATATGGCATGCTCTGTTACAAGTATACAAACATGCATGCATGCATGCATGGATAGATAGATACATTCATACATTCATGTTGAGAGTGAGCTTTAATTTAGAGTACCATGGCAGTGAGGCACACATGTAGGCAACAGGTATGTCAAAGGGATGTCTTACAGTTTGGGGCACTGGAATTTCTCTTCTCCCTTTGTTGAGCCTTCATCATGGTTCATTTCTGTATATCAACACCCTGCTAGGCAGACAACCCAGCTGGGCTCCAGGGATTTATGCCTCCAATGAGTCCCTAACCAATGCCACAAGAGATCATGCTCCCTGAAGCTGTTCTTCCTTCAGATGACTATTGTTCCAATATTTTTTATCCTTCCTGTTTCTCTGATTACAGTGCAGATGTTACCATCAGCTGCTACAACTCCACTGGACACATTGGCTGCCATTCACCTCCACCTCCCAGTGGCACTTCTCTATCTCCTGAAATCACATGATCACCTAGGCACATTTTTTCCCAAAATACCATTTCACCTAAAATGACTTGACTATTGGGGAAACAACTCAAATCAGCCTCCCGCCTTTGAAACTTAGGGAAAGAGAGAGCAAAGAGAGATGAGAGAGGGAGAGATGGCTGTGTGGGTGGGTATGTGGCTCTTTCCTTTTGTCTGTTTATAAAGTTATAGCTCAGCATCTCCTGAGTTACTAGTTCTTCTGGCTTTGTAGCCAGTTAGAAAACACTTTGTAATCACCCAGTACAAATTCCTGAATCATCATGGCCAGCAGAAGGCTCACCTCATAGGGTCATTGGATTGAAAGGAGGCAGAGAATGTTCACGTATGCGCTGTCCATGAATGTGCCCCCAGGTCAGGCCCCCATTATATTTCTATTTCATGCTTTATCAAAAATAAACGCTCTTTAACACTTAAATAATTATTAGAGACCCAAGCTTTATGTGAAGCACAATTTAGGTCACTATAGGAAACAAAAAGTTTTATCCCCTTCCCAGGAGTTTCCCATTCACAGGCAGGACTGCATTATTTGCATTATTTCAAGGGCCAAGAAGTGCTAATAATCACGTGCTAGGCTACAGGATTGGGCCAGAGGTGGCCTGTGGCCAATTAAGGTCAGACTGAGTCATTTGCCCAGGGTCAGAAAGGTCAATCCACTGGGGAAAATGAAGAGAATTTTTAAAAAGAACAAGAAAGGCTTTCAGTAGAGAATTCCCTGGTAGCTGAATTAAGCCCTATCAGTGAGGCCTGTCAGACAAGAGAAGAGCTATGAATGAGCAATGGTTTTCTAATAACATGTTAAAAAGCTTGTAACCTGCCCTTCCTTACTTGTGCAGAATAGGAGGAAAGACAATAGTAGCTCACATTTCTCTAGCATTTGAGGGTTTGCAAAATGTTTCCCTGTATAAAAACCTTGGAAATCAGGTAGTACATGTATTGTATCATCATTCCCATTTTACAGATGAATGCACTGTAAGTTAGAGACATGAAATGATTTCCTTCAGTCACCAGTTCACTAACACTAGGACTGGAGCTCAGTCCCGGGCTTTGAAGAGGTTGATTGCCACAGCTAAGAGGCACTGGTCCAAAATAAAGCAAGAAATTAACCAGTGAGAGGGACACAGCCCTGCACCAGATGCCCAAGAAGACAAGGAAATTCTTCCCTGGGAAAGGGTTCAGGCCTGCCTTCAAATGGGCTTCTTAATTCTTAAAGGCCACGACATTGGTCATTTCACCAATGGACTGAGCTTTAAATGAGGTGATAGGGCCAAATTTTAATTTAATTCCACAAGCATGTATTAAGTACCCACTATGTGCCAGGTCCTGTGCTGAGCACTAGGGATATAAAAACAGTAACACAACTGTCCCTATACCCAAAAGGAGGCTTCAACATATATGCAGATGGGCAAGCCAACACTAAAATATATGCAAAGATTTTTAAAAATCTAACTTGGAGAATGAAGGAAAGTACCAACAACTGAGCAGATTAGAAAAGGCCTACTATGGGCAGCATCAGCTGAGCAGAGCTCTGAAGGAAGCCAGCCACTGTCAGAGGAGAGGTTTCAAAGCCTGCTGAATGACAAGATGGTAGATGGGGTGGCTTATGCAAGGAATGAGCAGGCCTGTTGGGCCAGGACGCAGAGTGCTTGGGGCTGGGACCCGGGAAGCAATATCTCCAGAGTTTAGAAAGCTTGGCAGGAGCTAGATGGAGAAGGACTGAAAATGCCAAACAGAAGAGTGGGCATTTTATACTAAAAGGGCTGGGGGGGCCACTGGAGCATTCAAAGCTGGGAATGATGTGATCACACTGGGTTTTAGCACTGACTTGTAGGGAGGCCAGATTTGAGATGGCGAGGAATTGGAGGCAAGTGCAATGAGTAGAAGGACATTGTCCTTGTCCTGGTGAGAGCCACTGAGGCCTTGCCTGAGAGTAGTGGCTTCAGGAGTGGAGAGGAGGCCCCACACGTGAGGTACCATTGAAAAGACTTGACTGTTGCTTTGTTGATCAGGGAGGGCAGAGAGAGCAAAGCATCTCAGTGAGATTGGGAACCCAACAGACATAAAGGAAGAAGCAGAGAAGGGGAGGCTCACAGATGGTTGGACAAATTTTGCTCTTAGAAGACTGGAGCAATTAAATCTGGTGCCCAGGAGGAGCAAGTGAGAGGCCTGGAATGGGAGGAGGCATTATTCATTGAATGCTTATTTGTTTCTGACACTTAAATTTATCTCCAAATACTTGGAGTTCTTAAAAAGAGAAGTACCAATTTGGAATTTACAAAATAAAGCCACTGTGCACCTGAGGGGAAGCACACTGTAGTGGATGTCAAGTCCGTGCCAGTCACATGATTGTGGGCAAGTCACATGGCCGCTGTGAGCCTCTGTTTTTCATCTGTAAAATGGGATGATAATACCTGTAGTTCCTGTTTCACAGGATTAGTGTGAGGCTCTAATGAGATAACATGTGAAGTGCTTTTGGAAATTTGAAAGTATTATATAAATATTAGGGGTTTTTTTGCCTTTTGGAGGGCAATTGGGGTTAAGTAACTTGCCCAAGGTCACACGGCTAGGTTTTTTTTTTTGTGTGTGTGTTAAGTGCCTGAGGTCGGATCTGAATTCAGGTCCTCCTATTCACCCTGCCACCTAGCCACCCCAAATATTAGTTCTTCTTATTGTTACATATGGGGGGTGGGGCTGGGTCTGTGTTTTCTTGTGTGGTGAAGTCCTGGTACGGGAACTTCCTGCCTCAAAGCAGATGTGGAACTGGTCTGTAACTGTCTTAGCTTCTTGTAGCATTGGGAGTCAAGTGATGTGTCTGAGGCCCAGCTTGAAGCCAGGCTATTCTGCCTCCACATTCAGCATTCTCTCCCCAATCCCATGCTGCCTAGGATGACTATGCTCAGGTTAAACAGAAATACTTTAAGTGGTAAAAGGAATGAACCTCCAAGCCCCTGGAGTCAGTGCCCCTGACCATACCTCAGAGAGAATCTATCCAGAAAGCATGGACAGTTCCCCCTCCTGCTTCATGCTAGACTGTATCAAGAGTTGCAGGTAGCCTTGATTTCCTTGTAAAGATGAGCACATAGCACACTGGGAACCATTGGGCGTTATTTGGTCTTCAGGGTTTTGCTAGAGTAGATAGAGGAGCTGAGTGTTGGGTCTCCTGTTTAGTTATCCTACTTGGCAGGAAGCCAGCTCTCACCATGACAGCGGGCATAGACTTTGGAGGGTTGGTTCTTGGAACAGTGACAGGGTCGGTGACAAGAACGTGAAAAAGCTTGGATGTTGTAATCTCAGAAGATCTGAGTTCAAATTCTACAAGTATGTTATGAAGTACCTTCATATCCCAGGTATGGCCTTTATCTCCTGAGTGACTTTGGATGGATCACTTTTCCTCTTAGGATCTCAGTTTCCTCATATATAAAATTAGGGGTTTAGACTTAGTGACCTCTTCTAGTTATAAATCTCTGGGTTTTTTGAGGCAATAGGGGTTAAGTGACTTGTCCAGGGTCACACAGCTAGTAAATGTCTGAGGTCATATTTGAACTCAAGTCCTTCTCACTCCAGGGCTGGTGCTGTATACACTGTAGTGAACTACTTTATCTTTGCTTTTTTAAGGAGAAGAAACCACCCCCACCAAAAGGATGTCTCAGGATATTTGGTGGTACCTTTGTTCACAGGGTCTGGTTCACGATGGATATCTTTTCTTTTTGAGTGCCCTGGCTCCAGAGCTTGCCAAGCCCATCAGCTGCCAGATGTTTCTAGAGGTACATGCAATCCTTTCTTCTGGGATGATTCCAGGTCCTCGATTTTGGGAAGACTCTTTTAGACCTGGGATTAGAGTAGGTGAATTTGGGCTGAAGGAACCAAAGAATTTGAGGTGCCAAGAATCCCTGTGGCTCCAGGAATGGCATAAAATGCTTGGCACCTGCTCTGGGCATTAGACTTTATTACCTACTCAGACACAAAGATGCTCAAAAGGGATAAGCTTCCTTCCTCTTTACGAGAAAGCAAGCAAAAGTGTCCTGTGTCCAGATCTCAGGTGGAGATTTCCTGACATCCCTAGCTCCTAAGTGCAGCCTAAGGCATGCCAGTCTCTGCCACTGGTACCAGAAAGAGGAGGCCTGGGGAACCTGTGGCCACATGGCTCCCTAGGCCCTCTGATGTGGAGCCAATCTATATCTAGTGACATAGATACTGATGAAGGAAAGTCTCCTCAGGAATGACTCCAGTGTGGGGAGGGACCAGAAACTTTGAAATCCACCCTTGCCCCATGTGACTGCTCTTCCAGATTTTCCCCCTTTCCACATCTGTTCTATGTACCTAAAATCCATGACAGCTGTTCCCGTGCTCATTTCCCAATGGGAAACCAAAGCTAGAATAAATAGAAACCCCTCAAAAAGGTTAAATGAGACTTGAGAACATTCTATAGACAATTTTTAAATTTCAATTGTTATTTCAGGCTTTGTTAAGTATCTACACCAGGCCAATTATAGTTAGAAATGACTTCACTTATTTCTCTCCTGTATCTCATGGGAAAAATCACTTAAAGCAGTTCTGTGACTATGTGAATCCCAGTGTGGGCATAAAATCTAGAAGAAAATCTGCTCCTTCCTTGGCAAATCTTCAAGACTGTCTTAGCATCTTGAATTAAACTAGCCAGTGGGTTTGGGGGAGGGGGTGTCTCTTGCTCCCTGACTGACATATGTTTAGGAAAAAAGACATTGAAAAGTAAAAGATGAACCACTCCAACCCAGAGCCCTATCGAGCACCAGGTAAGCAAGACTTTCCCCCATACCCTGATGGAGGGTCGGGATTCCATGAGTCCTCCTCAAGGCAATTGCCATTCCAACTTCTTGCCTTGAGCTTCTCCCTGGAAATGGAGGCTTAACTGCCTAGTGGGATGTTCCAGAGGACCGACTGACTCCCTTCTACCAGTGGAGCTATTTTCTGCCCTCCTATGCTCCTATAGCCCTATCATTGACATGGTCTGTATGCCCCACATCCATACCCTCTCCAACCACACCTCCCATCTGACTACTCTTTTTATCACACTAATCCACACCCTGACACTCCCCCACCCCAAATTCCCTGGATTTGCCCAGGCATAGTTTTGCCTGATCCTGGTTTTCTCCCAGGTTGCCATCATCATTTGTATGATCAGGGTGCCCCCAATGTTCCCCTTTGTTTACTTTTCTATAGATATGACAGGTTTGGAGATGATGGAATCTGGTGACTGGAAATTCACCAATGGCTGAGAAGGAGGAACAAGTGCAAGGAAGGCCAAACCCAAAGTGTATTGTTCCTGGAGCTGGAGCCAATTAGGATAGGATTTTTGCCACAGGCTTGCAGTAGAGTATTTAAAAGAGGTGCACATACTCTCATCTGTGTGAATGCTTTTGACACATTCCTTCAGAGAAAGGGAAAGGAATTAAGGAATTGCATTTAAGGAATTAACAATGCAATTAAGGAATTACATGCTGAAATAGACATTAACTTTCCCTTTAAAACCAAAAGATCTTGGAAACGGGGTTGACTACTTTCTGAGGCAAACTCCTTTAAGTCCAGATTTCACCTTTTGAAAAAAGTTTCACCTTTTGAAAACAAGAGAGTGCTCTTGGGAAGGTTTCTTTTTGTTATGAAGGCCAGGGTGTGTTCAGAAGCAACCAAGACCTGTCTTTTGGCCCATGGCTTCAAATCCTGCCTCTACTACTAATGACTTGTGGCATTGAGCAAATCTTTTTAACTTCCCAAGGCCTCAGTGTCCCCATATATAAAAAGGGCATTGGGCTAGATGATCTTGGAGGTCCCTTGAATTTTTTTTTATTTCTAAAAATAGATTTCTCTTGATATATTTTGTTTGTATATCACCTGGACTTCCTTCTGTATCCCTTCTCCTCCCCCTGCCCCCAGAGAGCAACCCTTTATAACAAAGAATTCAAATTAAAAAGAGGAAGATGGGAAAAAATTCAGCAAAACCAACAACTCATGAAGAAATGGCATTTTTGCAGTGTTCCATTTATGTGGACTCCCCCGCTCTGTACATAAATGGGGAAGATATCTTCTCATATATGTTCTTTGTACGTCAGTAGTATTGGGTTTCACATTTTGGTGATGTCTAGCCTTCCCATCTCCATTATTACAGCAATTGTTTTAACTGCTTTCCAGATTCTGCTTACTTCGTTTTGCATCAGGTCATATGGGTCTTTCCATTTGGGTTTTTAAAAAATATTTATCTTATTTGTTATTTCCCATAGCGTTGGTAACAAACTCAGATCAAAATGGAGACCACCAAACTGTACATAAGGATCCCTGCAGGCCGCAGATTGACTTAGTTTGAAAATATTATGTTATCTATGTTTTGTCGTATTTTTATTTACTTTGTTAAATATTTCCAAATTACATTTTAATATGGTTCAGGTCACACTTGGGGGCATTTTGGGCTGTGTGTACAGTAGTATTATATTACATTCACATACCAATCAGTGTGGATCTACTTGGTCTCTTTCCTCTTCCTTGTTACCACAGAAAGCTCTGTTATAAAATATTTCTATGTATATGGAACCTTTCTTTTTGTCAGTGACCTACTTGGGGTATGTGCCTGGTAGTAGAATCTCTGGGTCAAAGGATATGAACATTTAGTCACTTTATTTGCATATAATTCTCAATTGCTTTTAAGAATGGTTGTACTAATCCACAGCTCCTCTAACAATGCATTTGCCAACCTCCTTTCTATAACCCTTCCAAGAATGACTGTTTCCTTCTTTTTTCCCCATTTTGCCAATTTGATGGGCATGAGGTGAAAGCTCATGGTTATTGTTTTGGTGGACATTTCTCTTATTAGTGATTGGGAGCCTTCTTTCTGATATATAGGAATTCTTCCTTAGAAAACTGTTCAGATCCTTTGACCACTGATCTGTTGGGGAATGGCCTTTGGTCTTATATATTTCTATTAGTTGTCTCTGAGACTTGGATACCAAACCATTATCAGAGACAATGATTAAACAAAGACAATTGTTTGAAACAAAGATGAAAGGATCCCTGTTAACTGCTTCCCTTCATATCCTAGGTGCATTACTTTTGTTTGGGCAAAAAACTTTTCTGTTTCACATAATCAAGATTACCTGTTTTATCATTTGTAATTGCCTCTATCCCTTGCTTGATCACAAGAAATATTTCCTTAACTTGTTCTCGTAAGTATCTTAATATTTTCTCTCTTCTGAATTTTAATTCTTTCCCACCCCCAGGAAGGACTGCAGTTAGTTGAACCAATGGATCACCCCACCCCGCCCCTCTTAGTCCTGATGCCTTTACCAGGTGAGAACACATAATGATCAAATCAATCTAAAGTAGCAAAATATGTGTGGAAAAGGACTGGAAACCTAATTCACTACATGGATTCATCCAGTCAGGACTTGGTCTGAACTGACAAAGATATCAAGGCTAAGTCTTAAGGAATGATTGACTGGCTCCTTCAACTCCATCCAGAGGGTTAGTCCACATACTTATTTATTCCTTCCTTAATCTCTTTATGTTTTTCATGGAATTAAAACCTGTAGAGTATCTAATTTGAGCTCCCTCTTCTAACCAATTTCTATGATATTGCCTTTGTCCATCTTGCCTCATTGTCTATTTTTCTGTTGTACCTCACTTAGAAGTATCAATTAATGAGGTTAGAAGCATTTCCCATTGGTAGAAATTGCCCTGTGTCCCAGATCAGGCCGTCTAATTCTAACCCATGCCTTTCCCTATGACCATTCTTCTTCCCATTTGCCCTTCAGTCTCGTCTCTGCCTCCACATCATCCCATCCCTCTGGGTGCTGGTTTCCCTTAGAAATTTCTCTCTTTTTTTCTGATTTCTCTTCTTCTGAGGCAGGATGTTGGCCATGGAAGCACAACACTCTTTCAAGGGGAAATGTAATCCTTATACAGCAACTCCCCTCATATTAGGCCCATTATAATGTCCCTTACTGCCCTTACAAGCATACATCTCCTGCCCATGGGAGTGTTGCTCAGGAAAACACCTCCTCCATGAGTCTGAAACCTCCCCCTTTCATTCTCCATGTTTAAATCCTTCCCTTATTCTACTTCGTCCACTCTCCTGTAGCCCTTCTTCTTCCTGAAATATCATATAAGTTATCTTGCCTTTTGTTGGCTGTCTTTCTTCTGTTATTCACCCATGGACTTGTTATCAGATGTTTCCTATCCCCAATTAAGTACCTTCTCAGTCTAAAAATTCATCCCACAAAATAAATGATTCCCCAGTTAAGAGAGTTGTGGAATTTATTTCATTGTGTCTTAGACCTGTTACTCCATTTCTCCAATTTCTTTACATTTCATTTTTATCTTTATCTTCTTATGTACTTAAAAAACCCTAATAGTCCTTTATTTTTAAGTCTTTCTTTTTCTCATTATTTAAAAATTGTCTGGGAATGCAGTAATTTATTTTATCATTTATTTTTTTCTTGGTAGTTTTGTTTCTGTTGTGTTTCTTTTGTTTGGTGTGTTTGCAAGTCAAATATTCTACGCACATATATTTTTGTAGATACTTATATAATCCCTCATTCTACAGAATTCTTATAAAATGCCTCAAATACCTTTCTCTTATTGAACATTCATCCTTTTTCATTGATGATTAGGCTCAGGTTTTCAAGGCATATTACCTTGGATTGTGTCTTGAACTCCTTTGATTTTCAGAATACATTATTTTATCCCTGGTTTTTAGTGGATACATTACTAAAATACCTTTTCCTTTATATTCAAGGGATTTTTTTTCTTTGCCATTTTCAAAATTTGTTTATTATCATTAGAATGGTCGAATTTAACCCTTATGTGTCTTGGTGTTTGAAGGAAGAGGCTCCCCCTGCCCAAGGTATTCTGTAGAGTCTTTTAATTAAAGGTCTGTTTTCTGTATTAAGAAATTCTGGCCAAATTTCTTATAATATTTACTGCCTTATGATCTTCAGGTTTTCAAATCTATCATGTTCTTCTGGGAGACATATGATCCTTAAATTATCTCTATATACCTTGTCTTTGAGGTCAATGGTTTCTCCGTGTGTGTGTGTGTGTGTGTGTGTGTGTGTGTGTGTGTGTGTGTAAATGTTTTCTTTTAGCAAGTTTGCCTTTGACCTTTATTCTTTCATATTATTCTTCACTTCAAAGTGTTTGTAACCCCAATTTGTTGTTATTTCTTCTGCTTCTTTAGAGAGACTCACCACCATGGATTCAAATTTTTCTATTCTGCTCATTATTTCTGCTGTGTAGGCCCCAAGTTTTAACATTTGAAATATTCTAACTTGTTCTTTATATTTCTCATTTCTCTTTTGAACATTCTAGAACATCTTGTTTTGACTCATCCTTTCTTTGGATTCTACAAGATTCTGTATTTCATTAGGCATTAGTTAAATTTCCTTTGTTTTGTAATATTTATTTAGAGAAATTTGTTACCTGTGTGATATTTTAGTACTTATCTTAATTTTAGTATCCTCTATATTGAATTACCTGCTTATGTTCTAGGTTTTTAAATGAATTTTTTTCCTCTTGAAATTTTTAGTATATTCTCCTGTCCATCATTTTCTGATTCCTCCCCCTTTTATTGAGGGTATACTCTGGAGCTGTACTGCAAAGCTGTTTCAGCTTTCTCCCACTTTGGAGAATTTAGATTTTCAGCTGCCAAGGTCATTGCCCTAAGTAGCTTGGTGGGAGTGGGGGTGAAAGTGGTAGTTGGACAGTCCAGGACTGCCCCCATATAGATTTAGTTCCCCTTATCTGCAGGTCCAGTGCCTCTACTCATACTAATTCTTTTTTCTATTCCTGGTTCTTATTCTCTTCTTTCCTTCTCTAGCTATGTTGAATAGACTTCTCTTGCTTTCTTCAGGGTTGGAGTAGGACAGTCTGGATATTCTGGGAGCAGTCTTTGCTATTTTGGAGTTCCCTCACCTAGAGATCATATCAGGGAAAAAAGAGCCCATCACTCCCACCCCAACCTCCTTTATCTTCATTCTCAAGTGGCTGAGCAGAGTCAATGTCCCCTGGGGATGGGCTAAAGCAGACAGGAATCTCTAAGTAGACCCCAAAGCATAAGCGTATAGGTCAGTTTGTCCTGCGACAGGAGGGTTGGTGGGGGAAGGGTATTGAGTAAGCATTTTGTGGGTCAGTGTTCGCTGTGATCTTGTTGAGATTCTTTTTTGTTCTGTAGATTCAACTGTAATTGTTCCACCTCAAATACATAAGACCTCTTTGGGGAAGGGAGGTTGAATGGGGACCAGAGAACATGTCTAGTCTGCCATCATGTTGGTCATTTGACTATTATTACCCTTCCCCCCTCCAAGCATTCAATCTCTGATTTATGAGTATGTAAGGAAGAGCCATAAGGGAAGTGTAAGATTTTTTTTTCTACTGGGGACTGATGAGCAGAGGGAGCAATTAACTAGAAGACAGAGAGTCTACTTGTGGGACCAGGGCATCAGCCCATGCATAACTGTTCTTGTAAATTATTATTGCAGGGTTGCTTTGTAAACATGCTTATTCATCTCACAGTATTTCAATCAAGATTATTTGCCGCTTGCTCCATAAATCACAATTCAACATAAAGTGCCTGTAGTTGGTATTATTAATATTTCCATATGGTTGCGGAGAATGTAATAGAATGTGATTACCTTTGGTAAACACTGAAAGTTTTATTTAAAAGAGAGAGGAGATGTTGATTTTGAAAATGGGGCCAGAAAATATTCTTGAGACAAACCCCAGGAATCTGAGCCCAGTCTCCTGGATAAATTCACTGCAAATAGCTGGTCATCTCTAACACATGGCCATGGTTGCAAATTCATCACCACCTCACATAATTTATTAGCAAGAGAATTTAATATGAAAATGTCCAGGGTTTGGTTTTTTTGTTTTGTTTTGTTTAGAAAATGGTGTTTGCTAGCAGTTTCCCATCAGGGACTGTTGAGTGTATAAGTATGATTCTTTAATATGTACAAAGCAGATTTTCATCCAGTCATAATTGTCAACTAGAGATTTTCAAAATGGGCATAAGGAACATGTATATGGAATTTTATTTCATTTATTCTACTAGAGAATTTACTTTTTTTGAAAATCAAAGTTAAGATCTCTTCAATAAGGACTTTGTAAGCATTCTGATGAGAGAATAGCCAACCTATAAGCAATGAATCTTTTACCTGAGACAAAGGACAGGTGAGAAGAGAGGATAGTCCACCCCTGAGTGCAATTATACTAGGAGAGGAGGGGGCTTGTTCCCCCAAAATTCTAGCCCATGCAACCACAAGGATTGTGAAGAAAGATAGGCTGTGGGAAAGAAATACAATGACTGTGGGGCCAGGAGAGGGAATGGGGTTGCCTGGTGAAAGGTGATGGAGAATGGTGATCTCTGGACCATAAATAGGGACAAGAGATAAGCCTGCATGCCACCACCCTGGGACAGTGTTCCAGTAGCCCTGCCTTAGTTGCAACTCTGAGTAAAAGCAAGGAGACCTGAGAACTTCCTGGGTTGTGGGGAAGTTTTTGATGGAAAGAGAAATAGAACTGGAGAAAAGATTCCCAGGACTGTGGAGTATCCGAAAAACAGAAAGAGCTGTCCATCAAGGCAGCTTTGAAGGTACCTGGAAGGTAAAATGTGTATGTCATCAGGCAGGCTTCTGTAGCATGGAAAGAGCCTAAATGGGTAGATGAGGAAAATGAGGGTATAACCACAAGGAAGGAATGAGAAGTGACTCAGAGGAATATTAGGAAAGGCCAGAGAAGAGGGCACATAGAAAAGGAAGGAGCACCCACAGGGACTTGAGGATAGAGCTGGAATTTTGACATGGAATTTTTAAAAACTCTAAGCATTGATTTCTCACCTGGGAAAATCATGCTTTTTTCCCCTCTAAAATCCACTGATTAAGATAAGTGATTTCCTCTGTGTGGTTAGCACGCACTTCCCTCTGAGTGCTGCTTGGAGCAATGCAAGGTGCATCAGGGTGCCCGGGATCACACAGTTTAGTAGATGCTAGTAGCCTGAGGCCTAGCAAATACATCCTGATGTGCCTCTCTTGTTGTGCCTGGCATATTTTCCTGAGTGCCGCCAATGAACCAGCTCTGAGAGAGGCTGTGCCCCCTGCCCCACATCCCTGCCTCACTCTTGTTGGCCTGAACCACATAGACTGATGGAGTTAGTATGTTAGTAACATGAATTGTGGGATACTGTTTTCTCTTGGATAGGGTGAGTGCAGGAATGAGGATGAAATTCTCCGATGCCCAAGGCAAGGGGCAGAGAGGATGAATCAATTCTGCTGATTGGGCCATGGCACAAGGAGTCATGGCAGAAAGGAAAGGCCCTGGGTTCAAATCCTATCTGTTAGCGCCTAACTGGGTGAACTTAGGTCACGTTCCTTCTTATTCCAGCACAGTTTTTATGGTATTGGGGATAGAGCTCAGAACTTGGAGTTAAGAATTTCTGAATACTAATCTCTCCTTAAATACTTTCTATCTGTGTGACCCTGGACAAGTCACTGAACATTTCTGCACCTCAGTATCATCTGTAAAATGGGGCTTATAACAGCACTTACCTCATAAGGTCATTGTATATATCAGATAAAATAATGGAAAATGTTCTGAAAGTAATAAATCAATGTCTAAATGCCTTATATAGTATTATGATTGCTATTGAAGTTGCACTTGGATACTGTGCTATGATGGCCAAATGAATGGCCAGTGTAGTTGCCCACATGTTGATGTGTTCCTTTCTGAGCCTCAGTTTGCAAGTCTTCTTGACTAAGGAGAAGGATTTCTTACCTTAAAGGGTAGTTACACGTATCAAATAGGACCCTATATGTAACATGTATTTTAAGTACTCTACAGATGGCATTATTTATCTCTGTCCACGGTGATAATTTTATTATTTTTTACTTCTTTTTCCGTCCATCTGACTCTTTGTGACCCCATTTGGGGTTTTCTTGGCAGAGATAATAGATTGATATGCTATTTCCTTTTCCACCTAATTTTACAGAGGAGGAAACTGAGGCAAAAAGGGTGAAGTGGCTTGCCCAGAGTCACACAACTAGTGTCTGAGGTGGGATTTGAACTTGGGAAAATGAATTTTCCTGAGTCCAAGTCCAGTACTACCTAGGTGCCCCACAGTGATAATGAAAGAACTGTTAAATAGCTTTAGGGGGTGAAAGTGGGACAGAGTTCTTTTTAAGAATTCGAGCCAGTGTAAGGCAGTAATCAAGGAGTATGTGTGGAGCAGTGACTATGCTCCAGGCACTCTACTGGGGATGCAGATAAAGGAAAGAACAAGGTTTCTGCCCTCAAGGAGCTCCTCATCTACTGTGTACTTAGAGGATCTAAATCTCAGAGAAAGGTCTGGAGAAGCTTCTTGTGGAAGGCAGCATGAGCTTTGTCTCTAAGGGAGCCGTAGAAGCCAGGAGGTGGATGTGAGGAATGAGAGTGATCCAGGCAAGGGGGAGTGACCAGTGACAAGGTCCAGAGTCTCAGGAGTGTGCTAGAACCCAATTGGTCCCTGCTCTGGAGAGCCGGTTGTTCCTCCTGTGCCTGTCTACCTCAGAAATCAGCAAATACAATAGCTCTGACCTTGAGTTATTGTTTTGTTGATTGTCTAGTCTAGGGCTGGGGAAGCTGTAGCCTCAAGGTTCCACGTGTCCCTCCAGGCCCTCAAGTACAGCCCTTTGAGTTGAAGTTTTATCCTTGTAATAAGGGAATTTGTGCTGTGAAGTTTGGATTCAGTCAGAGGGCCACACTTGAGGGCCTGGAGAGCCACGTGTAGTAGGTGAAACTTCAAAGTGCACTGTGGGCACTTTTTTTTTTGAGAGCTGGTTGTTAATCGCTTACCAGCACATTTCTATGGGACTTCAGTGTCATGGTGAGAGGAGCATCAGTAGGGCCACAAGAGAGAAGTAGAGACAGATTTTTCTGCTTATTTGAACTGTGTGAGCCTAGGCAAGTCATTTAAACACTTGAGGGGTCAGGCAACTCTCTGAGACTTTGGCTGGCTGGTACAGCTCTGCTTCCGGAGAGTGGAGAGTGTTTCCTCAATGGGAATGCCTTGTATACTCAGCACCTGGTATTCTGCTTGATGTTAGGGACATTTACATTGTGTTGGGCAGCAGCTACACAGATCGATGTGCACTGGGGAAACAAGGTGTGGGCAGGTAAGGGGATGCCATTTTTTTCTAACACCGCCTCCTTTTCAGTAGACTGTAAGCTCCCTGAGGACAGGACTATTTGGTTTTTGCCTTTGAATCCCCAACACTCAGCACAATGCCTAGCTCGCAGCGATTGCCCAAAACATGCTTGCTGAATTGAGTGCAGTGGAACTGAACTGAAAATGTATTCTCAACTCACCTAAAAATCTCCTGGTCTCAGTCCTGACTGAAGATTTTTGGCAAGTATTTGCCAAGTTCTTCTCTAGGGTCTGAGCTTTGCTTTGTCTGTATGTCTGATTATGTCGGTGTGTTTTCATGTTTCTTTGCCCATCTGAACAATTGTGTGGAAGAGATGATCTCCAATGTCCCGTACAGCCTATGAGACGCCCTATGGGATGTTTACATGATTAAGCCAGGTACCCATGCAGTTTGAAGGTAATATTTCTACTTATTATTTCACTATAACAGAGGAAGGACTGGTCATAAACAATGACTAGCACAATAACCCTACTTCCATTATAACCTTTTCTGCCTCAGGTTTCCATTAGAATTTGAGGTGTTTTTGCCCCTAAACACAACTATTCATGGCTACGTGTGTGTGCATGAAATCTGCAAAATGTAGAAATTGACATCCATCGAGGTACGTTTTTAGCAACACAGAACTGGGATGATTGACAGAACAAAGCATATGGAAACGAAGAAGAATCTAACCCACATTTAGATCTAAGAAAAAAATATTTGCCTGAAGGGAAAATATTAATTAGTTTGTCTACATGCAAGATAAAAAGTCTGGAAGACATATCCATCAAAAGGCAGCGGAATAAACAGCAAAATGGAAATTATTTGTAAATTGACAGTAAACTTGGCCAACATTGAGGGGGTAAACAAGTTATTTGGCATGCAAAGCACTCCAAAATCACAGCCTCTGTCAGGAGGCATCTGTGCATAGATTCACTTATTTGACAGAAATTAACATTTTGCAGAAATCTTTGTTGCATGCTAAAGATTTCTTCACCCTCCTTAATTATTTTAATTGCTGCTTCAGAATATTCCATGTAAACATGCAAGAGATGCTAAAATCTACACAGTCCAGTTCAATATCATCAATAAAACACCATAATTGCAGGCGGGAGTTTTCCGAAATACCTGCCGAGAGGTAAATGATTTCAGTAAATAGGCTGCGTTTGTTTTTCTTGGTGGAAATTGAAGAGCTTCATGTTCTCACTGGAGAACCTTGGAGCGTAAAGAAAAGTAAAACTGCTTTAGAAGGAAAAAACAAAAGCTTTTATTTATCCTTTGGGTCTAGACTAGTGATTTCACCGGCATGGTGAACGGTGGAGGCCAAGGAAGTGTTCTCTTCAGACGCTGATCAACAGCTCTGTGGAAGCTTCTAGGCCCACTGGTTCCTGGGGTCTCTGAGTCAGGCAGGCAGTCACTAAGCAGGTGTCGGGCACTTACTATGTGCCAGGAACTGTGCAAAGCATTTGGGATATGAGGGGAGGGAGAAAGGAAGGGAGAGTGGAAGGAAAGAAGGGGAGAAAGAAGGAAGGAAGGGAAGGAAAGGAAGAAGGAAGGGAAGGAAGGAGGGAGGAAGGAAGGGAGGGAAGGAGGGAGAAAGGAAAGGGTTGTGAAAGGAAAGAAGGGAAGAAAGAAGGAAGGAAAGCAGGCGTGCCCTCAAGGAGCTCACAGTTTAATGGAGGTGACAGCATTCAAATAACTTGGTACATACAAGATGAATATAGGAGGCAAGGTCTGTAGCATTTTTGCCTTTGCAAATGGTGTGGATTTACCTATCTTGAAGGAGGTTAGGGAAGCCAGGAGATGGGGATGAGAAGGGAGTACAATTCTGGTCTGGGGAACTTAAAAGGAAAAGGCATAGAGTTGGGAGATGGAGTGTCATATTCAACACAGCAAGAAGGCCAGTGTCACTGGATTTTAGGGCACATAAAAGGGAGTAGTGAGTAAGAGGAGGTGGGGAGGAGCCTAGGTTATGAGGGGTTTTAAAACTCAAACAGATGATGGTATATTTGATTCTGGGGGTAATGGGCATCGTGGAGTTTACTGAAGGAGTGGGGTGACATGGTCATACTTGCACTTCAGGCAGATCACTGACAACAGAGTGGGAAACAGATTGTAGTGGGGAGAGATTTGAGAAGGAGAACCCAACTGCCAGGCCTCTGTAGTAGTATAGGTAGGAGATAGTGAGGGCCTGCACCAAGGAGGGAGGCAGCAGTGATAGAAAAGAGAAGGAGATATACAGAAGAGATGTTGTGAAGGAAGAAATGACAAGACTTGGCAACAGATTGACTGTGAATGTAAATTAGGAGTTAAGGATGATACTTAAATTAGGAGCCTGAGTGACTGGGAGGATAGTAATGCCCGTTTCAATAAGAGGGAAGTTTGGGAGAGGAGAGAGTTTAGAGGGAAGGATAATGAATTTTCTTTTAAAGTGTTGAGTTTGAGATGTCTGATAAGAAGTTGGTGATGAGAGATGAGCTCAGGAGAGATGTTAGGGTTGGATGTCAGAATCTAGGAATTATGTACAGAGGTGCTAATTGAATCCAAGGGAGCTGATGAGATCACCAAGCGAGTGTGTAAGAAGAAAAAAAGAGGGCCCAGGACAGAGCCTTGAGGACAGCCATGTTTTGTGGGCATTCCCTAGATAAAGATCCAACAAAGAAAACTGAGTGGTTAAGTGACTTTTATAAGGTCCTGCAGCCATTTGTGTCAGAGAAAAGACTTGAGTCAGGTTCTTTGGGACTCCAAAGCAGGCTCTCCCATAACCATTCCATGCTGCCTCCCATTGTTAGTCCTTAAATTTGTTCAAATGCCTTTGTCAGTTTCACGTAGAGCCATAAAATGAGATCTTGGAAGTGTCCTTAGAGCTCATGTGGTCCAAACTTCCAACTTCTCCAAAATGTTCATTTGTCAAATAAGTGAATCTTTCCACAGATGCCATTTGTGGGGTTAAACTTCGACCCTTTGCTCATACTTATGCACGGTGAGTTGATCAGAACAAGTCTAATCCTTCTAAGTGATGGCCCCTATTTCCGCAAATTTTCCTCTCAACTGACTTGTATTTAGCACGACCATGAGATTGAATAGACTTTGTTGAATGTCATTTCCTGCTCTTGGCTTCTATTGAACTTGTTGTTCACTAAGACCCTCAGATCTTTTTCAGATAAACTGCTGTCTAGTCCTTCCTTCTCCATCTTGTGCCAAAGAAAGTGACTTAGTGAGCCCAAGTGTAAGACATTCTATTTATTCCTATTAAATTTCACTTCACTAGATTCATCCTATTTGAATATGTTGGCTGTCAGTACCATTTGGGATGTGGAGCCTCTCATTCACCATGCTACATAACCTTCCCTGCTTCGAGTCATATTGGTTGTTGTTCGTCCTTCATATTTGAAGAAGACCGATGACATCATGGAGTGATGTCTTGACTTGTGCTTGAAATGCATTAAATGAGGCTGAGCTGCACAAAGTTGCCAGCCTCACTCCGTTCCTGAGTCATCCAAGCCCAGTGGCAAGACAAAAGTCAAGATGACTGGTGATTGCCTGGGATGCAGTGGATGACCTTGGTGTCTTGGATGTCTGACCAAGCTCTATACTCCACAGCGCCTACTTCAGCTGCCTTTGTGGCCATTGGAACAAATTGTTCTCATCCGCCAATTCCACCAAGGGAAGTCTGCATTTTCGTGATAGACATCCCCCTAACTCACAAACGTTTTTGAGGCCCACTCATTGTTCTCAACCTGGTTTAGCCTATTTGTTGAGATGGTTTTATTGGAGTGTGTCTTCTGTGCATGCTTCTTGGAGCCACCAGTGAGAGTTGGGTCAAGGTAGACACCAAAGGCAAATTAGCAGTCCTGAAAAGGGCTTTGCAAGCCCTCATACCAGAGGTGCTAGTCCTCCCTGAACATCACATATACTCCTGATTCATATCTAGATTTACTCTGATGAGGGGTGGCTAGGTAGCAAAGTGAATAGAATACCAGCCCTGGAATCAGGAGGACCTGAGTTCAAATCTGGCCTCAGACACTTAACACAAAACTAGCTGTGTGACCTTGGGCAAGTCACCTAACCCCAATTGCCCTACCTTACCCCCTCCAAAAAAAGTAGATGCTCTGATGCTCAAGTAGAAGAATATGTAGCAAGAGCACAGAGAGGAGTCAGGAGACCTGGATGTTAGTTCTAGTTTTAGTCTTATCCCTTTCCAGTCTGTGGGGCTTGGCCAGTTTCCCTCTCCATTCTTCAGTTTCCTCCTCTTTCAAGTTAGAGTTGGCTTGGATGATCTCAGAGCTCCCTTCTAGTTCTTATGTTCTGAGAATCTGAAAATCTGATTTTAAATGTTCAGTCACAGCGCTTTTTTCAGTGTGAAGTCTAATTATCTCTTACCTCCGGATTACTTGCTTTTTTTGGATGGTATTTTGCTACATTGGTCTTTGGCATATTTAGGTTTTCAGGAAGGGAAGGCAGGGAAGAGGGTGGTACTTGGGCCAAGAGCCCTAAATTCTGTTTCTGGATCTGGGAGCAATTCTGTGCCTTTACCTGCTAGGATTCACAGCTGGATGAGGCCTTGGATAGCAGCTAGTCTAAGCTCTTTATTTTATAGAGAAAGAAAATGAGGTCTCAGTGAGTTAAGTGATTTATCCCACAATGTTCAGGCAGCATGGAGTGGGTATCAGGGCTGAATCTATCTTCTCTGAATCTACAGCTAATGTTCTTACCTAGTGCTATGCCTTGGAAAGGCATAAAAGTTTCTCTTGCAACAGAGCAGTGTAGAATGTTGGCAGCTACCTGTGATGGAATTTGAGGGTACTGGAAGAGCCTCCTTGCCTTCCCCAACATATCCTCATTGGACTTCTTTGGTACCTAAAATCCCAACATTAGAGATTGATTCTCAAGACACATATTTCCAGAAGGCCCCTATTAAAATACAGATGCTTCCTAGCTAGTGATGTCCAAGGTCCAACCTAATCACTGATAGGACCTTTTTCAGGAATCGTTCCTTAAAATTGACTCTAATCACCATATCAGAATCTGCTTGAACCACATGGACTGGACAAAGATTGGCTCTGCCACTCATTAGCTGTGTGACACTGAGATGATTTTAATTCTCTGGGCCTCAGTTTCCACATATGTTAAATGGTGCAGTTGGGTAAAATGACCTTTAAGGTGCTTTCCAGCTCTGAATCTTAAGTCTCTAGATGGGACTCCAAGAATGCAAGGTTTTGAATTGAATGGGACTTTAGAGATCATTGAGTCTACCCCTCCTCCCCACTAAAGCCACATAGGTTAAGTGACTTGGCCAAAGTCTTAGAAGTAGTACAGGGCTGAAGCAGGACCTGAACTCAGTTCTTCCCGAGATCAAATCCAACACTCCCTGCTAAACCATATTGCTTCTCAGTGGGTCAGTTTTTATGGGGGATGGAGGAGGGAAGGGAAACCTCCAGACCAGTAGCAAGCAGAAGGGCAGGGGGTACCAGAATGGCATTAGGGATATGAAGTTGTTGAAAGGGCCGTCTAAAAAGAAAGGGTGCCAGGCTATAGGAAAAATAAGATTGAAGAGGGTTTTAAACCTTGATTTTTTAGGCAATCAGTTCTTCTTTTGTTTTGTTTTTGGAGGCAATAGGGGTGAAGTGACTTGCCCAAGGTCACATAACTAGTAAGTGTCTGAGGCCAGATTTGAACTCAGGTTCTCCTGACTGTACCACCTAGCTGCTTCCATTAGTTCTTTTCAGAAGACAACCCTTCAGGGTAGCACAACAGTCCACGATCCCTATTTTCTGGGTGATGAAATGGAGACCCAGAGCACTGATGTCATTTGTACAGGATTGCACCCTAGTAAGTGTTTGTGGTAAGTGAGATTTGAAGCCAGAGCACTACTGACTCCATGGCCTTTGTGCATCTGTGACATGGTCACACTTACCTACTCTGCTTGCTAAAGGACTGAAATCAGAACCAGAAATTTCTACGGGAAGATACTGGGTCCAGAAGGTGGTGGGGATGAGCATCAGAGAGGGAGGCTGGGGGTCTATAGACGAACTGGATTGCCCTAGCAGTTTGCTTAAAGAGGACACTGACTTACAGCAACAGCATAGAAAAATAAAAGAGAGACCAGATTTCTGGTGCCAGTGCTGGCAGTTTGGCCACAGGGCTCTGATCTGCTGGAATCCTTGCTGTCCATTATTCACCAATAATGACTCTCCTTCCCCCAGCTCCCAAGTCCTGATTCATAGCATCTCCCTCTGTTTTTCTTCATTCAGTTCATCCATTCATTCATTGATTCCTTCACCAAATGTTTTGTAGCTCCCTGCTGAGTGCGGAGCACCAGGCTAGATGCTTCTGGCAATGTGAAGTTTGCTAAGTTGAGGCCCTGCCCTCGAGGAACAGACATTAGTGTTAAGAGCTCTTTTGTTGGCACCACGAAGACCTGTTGGTTACTGTTTGGCGAATATTCAGCATGGGGCAGCTCTGAGCGGTTTCCTGGATGCCAGATGGGTTCCCTGATCCCCCAGGCAGTCTGGTGGGCTCAGTCCCATCTCTTCTACAAGCATTTCTGGAATGCCAACTAGTGCCCTGATGTTGCCTCTGCTCTAGTTTGGGAGATGAGGAAAGAACCTAGTTAGCTGTAAGAGGAAACCAGATGGACCCGGTGAGAAGGGGGCATGTGAATGGCATGAGCAAAGCACTCTGGTGGTTCCATTTGTGCCAAGATCAGGAAAGGGCCTCATGGAGGAGGGAAAGGCTGAGCTTGGCATTGAAAGATGAGCGCATTTGCTAAAGTAGAGATAGCAGTTTGGGACTCACTTCTTCTGAACCCCAAGTCAAAAAAAGGTTCTCTTGCAACAGAGCAGGGTAGGATTCGGATAATTATTGGATACCTGCTGTGTCCTGGAGCATGGGAGTGGAGATGGTGAGATAGCTGGGGACCCCCCCTCTTGTCCTTCTGGAAAAGCAGGGCAGATGGCACCCACAGGTGAGGCGTGCATCTTTGCGGGGCTATTTTTTGCTACTGGTAATTTGAGGAGACCTGCATGTTGTGGGGTGACATTTCTGATGAGAGAAAAAAAGAGGAGCTTGGAACTTCGGTGTTGGCTTTTCTGTGATTTATGACAGTGAATTATTTTGTAAAGCAGCTGAAAATGAAAGCCTATCATTCATGTTTGCATCTGTCTTTTATTTGAGCTCTCGCGATTGCTTTTTGTCCAAGCTCTCCTCCCGCAGATGTCCCTCTCATGTGGCTTTCATTGAAGTAGTCTGCAAGCTGGGGATTCCATGCTGCACATTCTGAATCTGCAATGACATGGTCCTTGTGTACCAGCCTTAGGCTCTTTCCCCTCCAGATTGCCATGAAGGGAGCCTCCGCAGTTGTGTGTGTGTGTGTGTGTGTGTGTGTGTGTGTGTGTGTGTGTGTGTGAGAGAGAGAGAGAGAGAGAAAGACAGAGACAGAGACAGAGAGAGACAGAGACAGAGAGAGACAGACAGAGGACAGATGAGTTCTTTGGTAGCCACAGCACCTAAACAGTGGCCATGGGAGAGGAGGCAGGCTGGGAGATGGCACCACCCCACTTTTGGACTCCTCAGAGGGACAGCTCAGAGCACCATCATATGTGGGTAGTAGTGATAATAACAGTAGCAGCTAACCTCTACAGAATGATTTATGGCTTGAGAAGCTCTTGGTAGCAGAACCCAAACTAGCTTGAAGCAAATAGAGCTTTGCCCTAGGGCAGCTAGGTGGCACTGAAGTGGACAGAGCACCAGGCTTGGAATCAGGAAGACTTCTGAGTACTCTGGGCAAGTCACTTCACTGTTTGCCTCAGTTTCCTCAGCTGTAAAATGAGCTGGAGAAGGAAATGGCAAACCACTCCAGGATCTTTGAGAAAACTCCAAATGGGACCAGAAGGAATGGAACTCGATTGAAAGGACTCAGCAACAATAAAAACGTTGGTTTGAGAAGCTCCTAGCAACAGAGGCGAAAATAGCACCAGGCAAACAGGACTTTGCCCTGGGTGCCAACAGGGAAGAGAGACTGTCTCCACAAGTTGACCAGTGTCCCTCATGTGCTGTGTTGTTGTCCTCTGAAGGCATGGGATGAAATCCCCCTGCTTGTTTCTCTGGGACACAGCCCACAAGCTACCTTTTGCTCTTCCTCCTCAGACTGCCCTCTCCTCTGCTATATCCCTCAAACTGAATTTACTCACAGACACATAGTTATCTGCTTATCTCTTTGTTTCCCATCAGAGGATAATAGACCCAGAGCTGGAAGACCTTAGTCATTTCAATAGACCAATCTTCTTATTTTGCATACATGGAAGGAGAGGCCTAGAGAGGTGAAAAGATTTACCTTTGGGGGAGGGAATTCTAATCTAGACCCCCAAACTCCAAATGCAGCCCTTTGCCCACTGTGCCACTCCAAGCCTTAATTGGGTAATGTTGACAATAGTGGCAATCTCGCCCAACTTATGGGACTTAATGCCTTAGGCTCCCGGCCTTGGGTGGTATATGGGTATGGCAAGGGAATTTATCCCATGGTATGTCTGTCAGATTAAAGTGTTAAAAAATGAAATTCTTTTTCTTCTTTTGGGAGTTTTCAGCCCTCTGGGAAGTAGTCTGCTCCCTGGGCTGACTCTAGACAGATTGTTTCATTTAACCTGGGTTAACGTACCAGGTTTTTGTTGAACTCGTATTGCATCGGTTCTATGTCAGCCACTGGGGTGAGGGGTTATAGGGATGTAGCCAGAGAAAGGAGAAAACAGCAACTCTTCCCTTGGGGAGCCGGGCACATGCAGATGATCCAACAGAATGGAAGCTCCATGAGGTTGAGGTCTGCTTCAATTTTGTCTTTGGGTTGCCAACCCCTAGCTAAATCCTCATTAAATTGATTTGGAGTCAAAACCACATTTGCTAACCAAGGGTTAAATCTTGATCTTTCTTAATGCTTAAAGCTCTGCCAGTCATTCATTCAGCTGACAGCTCACACCCTGCCAAGCCTGGATACTGAGTGCCCTGGAGTGTGATGGAAAGTCAAGGCTGTGGGCCTGGCTTTCCATATGTACGACCAGGCCTTTGGGCTGCAGGGTGGTTGTGAAGAAGGTGCTTTGCAGACCTCAGCATGCTTGGTGTGTGTGCAGACTTACATATATAACTTTACACACACACGTATATATGAAATTATTTTGAGGGATAATTAGTTTACTCTTTGCCACACACACACACACACACACACACACACACACACACACACACACACACACCCACACCTCTAAGGGGAGGGGAATGAAGAAATATTTTGGAAACCTTAATAACCTAGAAAAATACACATTGTAGTTATTGTGATGTTGAATGAATCAAATCTGTTTACAAAGGATTGCACTGTTTAGTGTCAATTGAGTTGTGTATGTAGGAAAGGCATATAATGAGCGATTGCAAGATTAATTCTGGAAATGAACTAATAACACTCTAGGTATGACAGATACACCATTTGTGATTCTCATTCTATTTATTGGCAGAATTTTGCATTCACCAGCCCGAGCCATCAAGGGAATTCTTCAGTGGAATCATGTATTCATACATGAATGTATGAATGTATACATGTATACAAACAATGTACTCAGGATAAATAAGCTATGTACTCGAGTTTCTGGCCCTAGCCCTGTCATGATGTATGGGCATGATGTAAGGGGGAGGAATCAGCTGGATGGTGTAGTGGATAGAGCACAAGCTTTGGAGTTAGGAAGACCCAAGTTCAAATCTGGACTAGACACTTACTAGCTGTGTGCTCCTGGCCTGTCATCCTTTGAGCTTTTCTTTGTCCAAATAAGGCTCTAAGAAACTCAGATGATTTGACTATTTTATTTCTTTACAGATAAATTAAAAATCTATACAGATCCTGAATGTCATTCCCCAGAAGTTCCCACAGCATTAAACAGCCTTTATTGACTAGGCCATGTGCTACAGTGGGAAGAAAGCTAGATTTGGAGCTGGTTGGCCTCCTTATCACTTACCTCCTGTCTGACATTAGCCAAGTGACTTAACTGTTTTGGACCTCAGTTTCCTCATTTGGAAAATGAGAAGGTTAGACCAGCTGGCCTCTGAGATTCCCTCTATCATCAGGGCATAGCACTTTACAAGGTTCAAATTCTCCCTTTAACACATACTGACTGTGTGACTCTGAGCAAGTCACTTAGCCTGTCACCCCTAGGCAACTCTTGAAGGCTCTGAGTTGCATGTTTGCATTGGTATGCGTGAATTTTTTTTCTGGATGAAGTCACAGGTCCAGACCAAAGGATAAAAAGCCCAAGAAATAGTGTGGTGACATAGGGAAGAAGCCAGTGAAATTTCCTATTTGACAGATGAGAAAACTGAGGTGGAAGGAAGTGGATGGACTTGCCAGAGTTCCCACACATGAAGGGCAAAGCCAGGCTGGGAGCCTCAATCCCCAAATCTGAACATGCTGCCTCTTGTCAAGAGGGGCTCCATGGCTCCATGGAAAGGCAATCTCTCCACTTTGCTAGCATTCTACCCAGCTGGCAGAAGGAGCTCTTCTCACTTCCTGTGGCCTAGTTCTGAGAACTACAAAACATTGAATCTGTCCACTTGCCTGGTTTCTGACTTGTTTTCCTCTAGTCAATAACAATAACAATAACAAAATGTTTTCCAGGGCCTGTAGGATGATTGCAGGGCCAGAGACCAACCTATCATTGGCCGCAATTACGTGAAGACTCATCTGAAGGCAGTGCCAGGCTGTTCAAATGACCATGCTCTGGCTTTAGCAAAACATTTGGGGTCTGTGTGTAACTATACATTTACTGTGTGTGATTTGGGAGAGAGATACAGCTTCAAGAGGTGACAGTTTGGGGGACTTTTTCAAAGTCAAATAACATCGACTAAATAGCCAAGTCTTTGCTTTAGGCAGCTAAGCATCCAGTGTAATAAACATATCTGCACAAAAACAAAAGGGGGAGGGGTAAAGATGTTGAGATGGAAACTGGTGGAAATGGTTCCATTCCAGGGTCTTGGTGAGTGTTGATGGCTAGGTCACTGCTATGGAAGACAGTGTTTCTAGATTTGGGAAATGGACACCAAGGTGTCATGTTGTGAGGATGAGTTTCAGGTGATAGCAGCAAAAACAAAGTGTCTGACAGGGAGAGCTGAACTACTGGGACCTGGACTTTCAGTAAATATATTTATAATGGAAGTATTACCTTATTCAAGGTAGAAGCTAGCAAATCCTGGAATATCAGAAACAGAGGTGACCATCCAAGCCGTGGCATCAGCTCTTTAAGGTGCTTGACAGGATTAGTACACTTCCTTCTTGTCCCTTTCCCCCATTGTATAGATGTGTAAACTGAGACTTGGAAAGATGAGATGACATCCTCTTGAATGGCAGACAGCGAGCCAACTCCAGAGTGGGATGACTGAGATGGAAGGTGTCTCAGAATATGAAATCTTCAGACTAGGAGACCTTAAAACTTAGCATTTCAGCGCTGTGTGAGTCCCTAGAACAGAGGATGTCAGAGCTGCCAAAGGCTATAGAACTCATTTAATTTAGCACCCTCATTTTAACAATGATAAAAAAGAACATTTCTATATAAACATAAATCAAAGATTCAAGATCTTGGAGTTTGCTTCCATGGAACCTTTTGGTTTATGTGAAGCCTAAAGCTGATCTTCCTATTTAACTAACAGAAGTCAAATATTTATTGTTGATTTGAATTAAAATAGGCTTTGAGATATCACTTCTGTTATATTATTTTGTACATATCATGGGTTTTGGGAAAAAATGCAACCAGAGTAACCATGGGTTTCTGTGTCCAGGTCCACTTAATTTCTGCCACCAACATTTCCTTCGCTAGAACATAGTAGGGGCTTCCAATAGTTTCCAAATCAAAAGATATTTGTGTGCTTCTGCCCTACCCACCTCCTTTATTTGCCTTGAAGCAGTGCTAATAACCTCTTTTCCTCCCCTTTGTTCAACTGTAAGGAAACCTTGACTCAGTCCTAAAGACAACTGAAAAGCAGAAATGTCAGGGAAAACCAAAACCAAACAAAAATGCTCTCTCTTTTGAAAAGAATTTGGCTGACTGGAAATTGGCAAATAATTGCAAACATTGTTGTAATGTTTTTAGATTCACAAAGATTTGTTGAATTTCTGCCATTAAAGTAGATGTTCCCGCACCCCTAGCCCTCACCCCACATTCCCTTTCTGGGCATAGACTCTTCTGCTAATATAACGACCCCTGGCATTTGTTGACGGCATCGTGTCACCTCAATAACAAGGCAATGGGATCTTGCTTGAGCTTCCCCATGAGGTGAAACTTTTCTGCCTGATTTTGTGTCCTTCCTGCTAAGCATGTTCTTCAAGCTGTTTTAGTTGTGGCATTCCTGTTCTGGTGGGGGCAACAAGCCACCTTCAGCCTATGCTTTCCTCTGTCGTCCCTCTCTGTGCTTTGTGCCCTCCAGAAATGCTGTCCTTGGCTGTGCCTGCCTCTCCAGGGGCCAGCCATCCCACTGACATCTCCACTGATGATTGCAGGCTCACATTAGCAAGCAGGAGTTTTTACTTTATGAACTTCGGGTTTTTTCCCCTTCTGCCTGGAACAAGCTCAATTCTACAAGTTTCTACTTAAAGGAAATACAGTAGGCTTGTGTAAATATCCATCTTCCCAATGCACAGTCTGATTTGAATTGAAATCCCTCTGCAATCAAAAGCACTATGTTTCTAATATGAGAACAGCGGACAGCCTTGCCCTTCACTGGAGGGCATGTCACACAGTCCTCGCCTTCTCTGCAAAACCATCAGCCTGGCAGTCGTGACAGATGAACAGCTTACCATTAATTTCCCCTCTTTCATGCCTTCAATCCAAATGGTGCATATTCTCCACAGGGAGGCATCAAGGTCTTTGCCTTTATTTCTCCTGCATACTCCCACTGACTTATAAATCAAGTGCAGATAAGAAGAGGGGGCAAATATCAATCTTTTTTTTTCTCTTGGCCTGTGCCCACTGGCATACTACAGAGCTTTGACTGAAAGTCTCTTCAAATCATCCCATGATTCATAAGCCAGTGAGTTCTCGGTAAGGAGAAACCAACAAAGGGAATTTCAGAGGGCAGATTTGTATATCTTGGCTCATATATTAGAAGCATTGCTTCTCCGGTGTTGGGGGAAAAAAAGAGGGTCACCAAAATATGGATCAAAGTTATTATTATAGTAGAGGGGGGAGAAAAGCCCTTGGGAGATAAAAATAGTCTGTCTTCTTTTAATAAGACTACAAGAACTGTAATCTTTTGAACGGTGATTTAGTAGCATTTTTTTCTGCTTCCTAGTAGAGAGCTAGTTTCCTGACCTAACTTGAAGGATTGTCCCCAAACAGATTGGTTATTAAAATTGGTCTATGTTTTGTGAGTCACTCTTGTGACTATAATGAACTGGAGACTTAATGAGATGTGGTTGAAACCCAGGGATTGATATGGCCAGAATTGAGCTCATATGGCTGTGATTCTATACGTGTGCCTTCCCACAGCCCAATGTCTTTTTACAAAATCAGCACTCACACACTGAGTGATTGATTCGAGGAGGTTGGAATATTTTGTCATAATGGTTTGATTTCATGTATTTCCTTATTTTTGTTCCTTTCTAATTCCTGGGCAGTGTCTGGGTTAGTGGGAAGGAGGGTGTTTATGGGTGGTTTTTTTAAATCTTACATCTTTAGTAAAATTACGCCTTGATGGTAGTTTTGTAAGAAATAACTTCAAGACTTTACTTGCTTCAAATATGGTGGAGGCAGGGAAGAAAGTTGACTGGGAAAAGGACCAGTCTCTTGTAGGTTTATAACAAATTAATGTTGAATTCAAAAATCCCTGTGGAATCAGTAGGTGATACCACAAGAATCCACGTCCAACAAGATTGATGTCATGGTGGCTGGCAAATCAAAGTGTCATTTCTTCCTTAAGCCATGAAATGGCTGCAAAGGCTGCTGGCCATTTGTGGGCAACATATCTGGGACCTTGGGCTTAGTCCATTTAGGCCTTTTTTGAGGCTGCAGGGCCTGTCTACAAATTCCAGTTGATGGCAAAAGTGGAAACTAACAGTGACAAAATTAGGCCCCAAGGCAAAATAATTATATATACAGACTTTAGCAGTGAGGGAGAGAACCATCAATCAGGCCCCAATTATGCACTCGTTAATCAGCTCTGCCCTTCCTTTATGGAAGGGTTACAGTGTAATGAAGTTGGCAGCATCCTTTTAATTCATCAAAGGCTGGTGTTTGCTGCAGTAGGGGGCTGGCCCCTTTGTGAGACTGACCCCTAGTGTGCCTAGAGGAGATGAAGAAAATTGAGACTATGTCTGTGACCCCAAGGGCCCAGTGTCTAGGCCTCTGAATACAACCCCATCCCCCTAAAATGGTGAGGAGACTCGGCTGTTACAAAGCAGAGTCTGATACTGTGACAGTAAGTCATGTCTTTGGGGTGCTAAGGACTGTGTAAAGATGATGAGAACTATTAGCCCCATTGTACAGAAGAGAAATCTGAGGCTCAGAATAGAGAAGCAACTTAAATGTAGCCAGTTAAGTATTAGATCCAAAATTTGAACCCAACTATTTGGAAAGAAATTCTAGGGTTCCTCCCACTGTGTCACAACTGTACTTGTGGCATATGAAAATATTCCCAACTTTGATCTGAAATAGATGGAGAAATGCTTGTCTATGTGTTGGTGGAGATGAATGTAAATTATATGCAAATGAGATATGGCTCGCAAGCAGTGAGATTCAATTTTGATTAAGAAAAAGACCAGAACTGTTATTTCTTATTATTGTCATATTCTTTTCAGCTCTTTTTTTCAGTGGGATTCAGATAGAAACAGTTCTGGGATGAGGTATTATCCTGCCATGATTTTTTGATATTTGCTATTCTATGGATGATTGCTCAAGTGGATAAAAGCACTGGTTTTTGTTTGTTTTTATAGCTCAGTGATGCTGTTGGGATGTGAGGTCATCTGTAGGCTTGTGGCAGGGATCTTGGGAACAGCTCCTGTAGCACACACAGCAACAGGCATGAGATGGACCTGGTGCTCTTACCATATGACTTTTATTTCCTCTGCTGGCTACCTAATCAAAGGATTATTCTGAAGTTGTTGCTGATGAATGTGACATGCAGGTAATTGTGGGCAACAGTTTAGTCTGTGATAACGCTTTGGCTTCAGTACAGTTTACTGGTTGACAGGCCATTTTGAGGTCTCTATTCGTAGCATGGGGATTTGGCAGCTGTCAGTCCATGAAAGGCATCATGCTTCTGATGGATGATTCCAGCCACTAGGTCATGTCTCACTAGGTGCTTGGCAGCGGTTCAAATGTTGCATCCTGCTCTGATGTGTTGCACAGTTTTTACCATTTATTTGCAGAATCTGCATTGATCAGCTAACTCCAGACTCCTGAAAGATAACTCTTTTTGTAATTTCTGGTGGCAAATACCAGGTCCTGAATTGCTGGCATGAAATATCCTCCTTTCTTCCCCATTTCCAAGTACAGTTGTGACACAGTGGGAGGAACCCTAGAATTGCTTTCAAAAGAGCTCAGTTCAAATTCTGGATCTAATTTCCATAAACAAATTGGCATTACAAAGGCATTGTTTGATGCTGTTATGTCAACATATTATTGACTGAATGCATGTGGAGGTCACCCACAGGGGGCCTCTGGCTTCTACTCTGGGATCTAGGCTGCTTCTTAGGCTTTGTCTGGAGATAAAAACATTTGCCTTATATTCAAGAAAACCAGTGGTTTGTTCCTCTTGTCAGACTTTACCATTGCTTGGTAAGTGATGCCATCTTATTCCAGAAGTATTCTTGTAGGTAGGCTTTGTTTTGATTTACTTGTTTCTCATATGCTTTGAGAATGTCTATCAACTGTCTTCTTTTTTCACAACAAAGCATTCACATCTACACGATTGCTTTGGAGTTACGAAGTTTGTGGGGTTTTTAAACTATGTACACATTTTTATTAGATTGCTTTGTAAATCCATTTTGATACATTTTATAATTCTGAAAAGTATACATTAAGGCTACTCTTGCATAGTTATTCATTGCTTTGAATGTGTTCTTCCCACTAAGCTTTGACTTCAGGATCCCAGTAAGTTTCTTAATGTATTTAGCTATAAGTTTATCCTTTGATAGCTTGATGCTTTTTGTGTCTTGCCTAAAGGAGACCAAGGTATTTGTAAGTGTTGTTTTCATCCATTGTTTTCAGTTTGAACTGATTCAGGCTTCTGTTCTTCGGTCTGTTTCTTTGGTAGACATTAAAAATTGTACACTTCTGAGCATGAATGACATTTTGATATCACGAGAGAACAGTTCTATGGAATGAAGAAACTGATTAATATGTTTGTTTGTGGAACCATTTCACTTGATGGCATCCATATACATCAAATCATTAATAAGATTATTTTTTGGTTTGGCTCCCTCTTTAATTGGAAAGCTGTACTTAGTTCTTATTAGTATAGATGATATATTTAAGGTTAGGCAGAATCATAAATCATAAATGGCTTAAACTGTCTCCTGAAAATACCATGTTTTACATTATTTATTCTTGACATGGTATGGGTGCTATTTTCAATAGATCCTTTCCCCGTATAGATATCAAATGCATTAGGGTTCTCACGATGCTTGGGTTTCTTTGTGTATTTTGTAGTATGTGAACAAGTCGTGAGTGCAGAACTGAATTAAAGGCTTTAAGATAACAAGTGCAGTATGGATGTTGTGGAACAGTAAGCCTTTTTTGGTAATGTCCGCATTGATAATAAGTGGTTTTTCCCCCTGCTTGGGCATTTTGGTTCATTTCCTTTTTTGTTCTCTGTCAATATGTGTTCATAGGTTTCATGAGTGGTATAAGCTGTGAATGCTTTGTGTTAAATACACAAACATATGATTGTACTATACATGGAAGAATCACTAACATTGTCTTCTTTTGGTAATACGTTTGTGATGTCTTTAAAAATGGTGGGAATCAAGCTTGTTGCTAGGAAGAAGCTGGCGATGTGCTTTGCTAGTGATTTCTCTAGCCTGCACTGTGAAGGATTTGAGCCCATAAATATGAATCTTATCAGACCTTGGCACCATCTTGTTTTGTAGAGAAGTACAGTTCTTGCCACTTCCCTTGATGGGACTGTTACTGCCATCCATTCGTTATTTTATTGATGCGCCAATTTTCTGTTTTGCATTTGATTTTGTCCATTATGCTGCTTTCTCTCCTTGTATTACATCAGCCTTTTGGCTTTTACTTTCATTTGCTGATTAAGGGGATCTAGGATGTCTGATATACTTTTTATTCCATTCCATTTGTTTCTTTTTTGTTGCTTTTAGTTGGGACGTTGATGAAACACACCAGCTGCATATCAATATACTCTTCCAATGCCTTTTGCAGATCTCCAGTAGCTCTCCCAAGCCCCTTCTGCTTTGATTGTATTTGATGCATGTCCATAAGAGTGTAGATTGATAGCATCAGCTTTCATTCAATAGTTCTTACTGTTTCCCTAGCTCCCATGTATTTTGTTTCGTGCATGCCCTTTATATCAAATATTGTGGGACAGTGCATTCATTCATGGGCATAACAAATGGCAGGATTTTAAAAATGTTTTGGTATACATAGTGACCTGCTGGTTGGGTTCATGCCACTGAATCCCCAGAAGGCTTTTTGACATTCCTATCTTTGCTATGCCTGTTTCCAGATGTTGTATTAAGTGGAGATTTTCAATGACATCAGATTCTTTAACTTTTCCCTCTTTGTGTTTTAGTAATTCTTTCACTTCATCTCTTATTTCATTTACTCTAGGTTTGAGGATGAATTTATATCTTCTGTTTGCCTGTTCCTGGTCTGTAGTATGTGAGGTTAAGGGTACCACTGACAAAAGTCAGATCTCACCTAGGACTGATCTGATCTAATCTCAGAGTTTTTGGTGACATAGTTACTAGCACATGATACAAATGTTGTGTCTTCAGTAAATTTCATACCTATTCATGGTTACCCCACTATGTTGGGTAATGCCTTTGGCATGGAAGCATTTCCAACTTGTGAGGCATTCACTTTTTCCTTTGTTTCAGGATATCTTGCTCTCTGTATCTCTCTATCTCTCCCCTCCCCTCCTCTCCCCTCCTCTCCTCTTTTCTCCCCTCTCCTCTCCTCTCCCATCACCTCTCCTCTCCTCTGTCTATCTGTCTCTTTCACTCACTCTTTCTTACCAGAACATGAAGGGATACTGCTTGCCCTGCTATCCTATGCGTTGAAATGACCATCACATCAGTTTCAAGTAGGGACAGCCCCTGCTGTCCCATCTATTGTCTTTTATGCTTAGGAGCAGTTACATCACACTAATAGGGTGCTGACCCCCTTGGTGGTATTCCCAAGGTTCCTACTAGGCCTTGACAGCCATTGAAATGTTCTCAGGGCACTGTAAGTCCCCACCTGTATGATATCCTGACTGTCATTGCCTTACTTTACTGTTTTTTTTTTTTTGTTTTTAGAAGGGCATTTAGGGTTAAGTGACTTGCCCAAGGTCACATAGCTAGTTTTGTGTTAAGTGTCTGAGGCCAGATTGGAACTCATGTCCTCCTGTCTCCACTTCCAGTGCTCTATTCACTGAACCACCTAGCCGCCCCCTTACTTTACTATTATCCCTCATTTTGGCAGGGGATGTGGAAGTGGAAGAGAGAGAAAATAAGTGTTTGTTAATTGGAAAATGTAATAAAATTTCAATTAAAAATGGCAATTAGACTAAAACTCCAAGATAGAAATGGGGGGAGAGTCCCTGTCTGTCGGGCAGTCATTTGCATAGTCATTGCTCCTAACCATGGTGTCACCACTCCAAACATGTTTAGACCCCCGCCCCCCGCCATGATGGTTTGGACTTTAAGGAGGTTACTATTATTGTTACTATTATAGTTCTTATTCACATCTCCTATTCAATGGAGTTCAGATAGAAACAGTCTGAGGGAAAGTTACTATCTTGAAATTTTTATTTCTGTTCAGTCATCTATTGTGCACGCTGAGTAAAGGCATGGGGATGTGAGCTTGTCTTCCCTAGACTCACTGGAAGCATCTTGGGGACAATCGCAGGAGCAGAGAGGATAGTGGGGATGGTATGTTCTTCAGCCTCTTCCCATATATTTGAGGCTTTTTCTTGTAGGCTCCATGTTTGGAGAGCTTCACATTCTATTGGGTGAAAACGGTGATGTGCCTTTGCAAAGGTCAATGTTCAATCCTGGTGATGGTGGCAATAACTTTGGCTGGAATGATGGTTCACTTTATCTAATTTAGTTGTTGAATTTTCGAGGGCATTTTTACTTACAGGATGGTCACTTGTGATGTATTAAGCTGTGGAAGAGGAAGAATGACCAGTAAAGAATTGTGACCACTTGTGTGTTTCTATGTCTTTGGTAGGTGTTAAATTTGCATAACCTGTACCAATTATTATTGTTAATTGTATTTAATTATAAATAATAATAATAGTTATAGAACTACTTTTGTTGTAGCAAAAAACTATAAACAAAGTGGGTACCTATAGTTTGGAGAACAGCTGAACCAGTTTTGGTTCTTTCAGGGAATTGGACTAGAAACTCTCTGAGGTTGCTCCCCTCTCTAAATCCTATGAAAGTGCCTTGGGTTCAGAAGACCATGCTGGGAGGAGGTCTGCATGTCTGGAGTGGTGACACCATGGTTAGGAGCAATAACTCCTTAAATGACTGTCTAACAGATAGGGACTCTCCTCTACCCCACCCTCACCCCATTTGTATCTTGCAGTTTTGGTCTAATTGTATTTTTTTTAATTTAAATTTTATTACATTTTCCCAATGAACAAACACTTGTTTTTTCTCTCCTCCACTTCCACATTCCCTGCCAAAATGAAAGAATGCAAAAAAAGAAAAAAAAAGGAAACCCTCCCAACAAATATGCATTGCCAAGCCAAAAAAAAAATTCCCACATTTAACATGTTCAGAAACTATGTTTTACTTTGCATTTTAAAATGCAAATGCAAACCATCACCTTTCTGGTAGAAGGTGAATAGTCTATTTCATCTCCAATCCCCTAGAATCATGGCTTTTCATTGTATGATCATAGTTCCTAAGGCTTTCAAAATTGTTTTTATTTATAGCATTATTGGTATTATATAAATTATATTAAATTCTGAGTCAGTTGATAGAGGTCTTCCTGCTTTCCTTTGAAACTGTCTATCTTGTCATTTCTTATAGTACTATATTACATTTCTAGAATATAATTTGTGTAGCCATTCCCCAGCAGATGGATACTCCCTTAGTTTTCAGGGCTTTTTGTTACTATGAAAAGAACTGTTACAAAAATGTGTGTGTGTGTGTGTGTGTGTGTGTGTGTGTGGGTGTGGGTGTCTTTTTCCTTTCTTTGATCTCTTTGGGATATAGGCATAGTGGTAAAATTTCTGACTCAAACAGTATGTGCAGTTCACTGACTTTGGGGCATAGTTCTAACTTGCTTTCCAGAATGAAAACAGCTCCACCAGTAATGCATTAGTATTCTTGCTTTCCAATTGCCACTTCAAGATTTGTCATTTTCCTCTTTTGTCATCTTTGTCAATATGATAAGTATGAGGTGGAAGCTCAGAGTTAATTTAATATGTGTTTCTCTAATTATTAATGATTTGAAGCATATATTCACGTTGTTATTGATAACTTGGCTTTCTTCCTTTGAAAACTGCCTATTCTTGTGCTGTGAACATTAATCAGTTAGGGAATGGCTTTATTCTTATAATTACTAACTTACATAGTTTAGAAATTAGTCCTTTATCAGTGAAAATTGCTCCAACATCTTTCCCATTTGCCTTCCCTTCTAGTTCTAGCTGCATTTATTTTGTCTGTGCAAAATCTTCTTAATTTTATGTCATCAGAACTGTCCATTTTACTTTCTGTGATCCTCTTTACCTTTGTACAATCAAGAACTCTTCCCCTAGCCATAAATCTGACAGGTAATTTCTTCCCCTCTCCTCTAATTTGTTTCTAATGTTATCCTTTATGTCTAAGACCTGGCTCCATTTGGAGCTTATCTTCTCATGTAGATGTTGATCCAGACCTTGTTTCTGCCAGACTACTTTCCAGTTTTCCTAAGAGTTTCTATCAAATAATATATTCTTGATCCAATTGGTGGTATTGTTGGGCTTATTAAACACCAGGCTACTTTGCTCCTTTGCTACTGTATATAGTTTACACAGTCTGTTTCATTGGTCAACCTATTTCTTCACAAGTACCGAGTTATTTTGATAATTGCTGCTTTGTAGTATAGCTTGAGATCTGGTACTTCTAGGTGCCCTTTCTTTTTGTTCCTCCAGATGTAGGTATTCTTTAAATCAATTCTTTTTTTTGCCTTTTGGAGGGCAATTGGGGTTGACTTGCCCAAGGTCACATGGCTAGTTTTTGTGTTTGAGTTTCTGAGGTCGGATTTGAACTCAGATCCTCCTTACTCCAGGGCCAGTGCTCTATTCACTGTGCCACCTAGCTGCCCCTAAATCAATTCTTTAAATCTTTTTTTCTCTTAATAGTATTTCATTTTCCCCCAATTATATGTGGAGACAGTTTTCAACATACATTTTTTTGGAGGGGGGAAGGCAAGGCAATTGGGGTTAAGTGACTAGCTGAAGGTCACACAGCTAGTTAAGTGTCAAGTGTCTGAGACTGGATTTGAACTCAGGTCCTCCTGACTCCAGGGCTGGTGCTCTATTCACTTTGCCACCTGGCTGCTCCTTTAACATTCATTTTTGTAAAATTTTGAGTTCCAAATTTTTCTCCCTCCCTCCCTTCCCTTTTCCTCCACAAGACAGAAAGCAATCTGATATAGGTTATACATGTACAATCATGTTAAACATATTTTCGCATTAGTCATGTTGTAAAAGAAGAATCAGAACAAAAGGAAAAAACTTTAAGAAAGAAAAAAAGTGAAAATAGTAGGGCTGTGACCTTCATTTAGACTCCTTAGTTCTTAATTCTGGATGTGGTTAAGTGTTTTCCATCATGAGTCTTTTAGAATTGTCTTGGATCATTATATTGTTGAGAAGAGCTAAGGCTATCATAGTTGATCATTGCACAATGTTGCGTTACTGTCTACAACATTCTCCTGGCTCTGCTCACTTCACTTTGCATCAGTTCACATAAGTCTTTCCAGGTTTTTCTGAAATATTCCTGCTCATCATTTCTTATAGCACAATAGTATTCCATTATATTCATATACCACAACTTGTTCAGTCACCCCCCAATTGATGGGCATCCCCTCAATTTCCAAATCTTTGCCACCACAAAGAGAGCTGCTAGAAATATTTTTGTACATGTGAGTCCTTTTCCCTTTCATAACATCTTTTTCTGTGAAGCCCTGCCTGGCCTTTTTTTTTATTTCTCTCATCACCTCATGCCTGAACTATTGCCTTTTGGTGAGGCTATCTGCCTCAAGTCTCTCCCCACTCCAATCCAATCCATCCTCTCTTCAGGCACCAAAGTGATTTTCCTAATGCATAGGTCGAAGTTGACCATATCACCCTCACCCCCTACTCAATAAACGCCAGGGGTTCCCTATTGACTCCTATTGCTGTGGGGGCTCCTTGGCTTCTGCCTGGTGTATCTTTCCCCTTCCTTACATTGCTGGGGCACCACAGCACTCTAATCAGGACGTTTATCTCCAGTAGTTGGGGCCTCACCTTCCACTTACTCATTCATCTCCACCTATGCTTTTTTGGGATTCTGATCCTCATTTTGTGCAGTCCTGGACTGGGCATAGAGTTTTCAGTTCATCCTTTTTGTTTTTTTTTTTAATATCTGGTATATTTTTAGAGCTTTTCTGAGATGTCTGTGGGTATCTGAGCTTTTCCAGGTCCTAATATGCTGCTCTACTCCCATAATGCCCCTTGTTGCATACACTCTGTGTCATTACTTGCTAGACAGACAGATAGACATACACACACACACTTTGTGTATACATGGTACCAAAACCTGATTGCTTCATAAGAAACACAGTATAAAGGAGGTTTCAAAACATATATAGAATGTGATACAGTGGCTAGAGGGCTAAGCTTCAAGTCAGCAAGCCCTGGATTCAAGTCCTGTCTATGCCCCTAGCTGATGAATAAAGTCCCTAAGCCTTCAGGTTGAAAACTAGTTGCTGACCTGTGTTGGTGGAGAGCTTCCACCATGAGGATTCTCAGACCTATAATGCATCTGGACCAGAAATGAAAAATCCTATACCACTGAAGGGACAGCTGATGTTAAATGACTTTAAATTTAAGGAAATTAAAAATAAAATTTAATAATTTAATAAAATAAAATTAATTAATTGATTAAAAGTTAAAATTAAATATTTTTTAAAAATCGAATAAACTGATGACAGGTAAAATGTCAGTCTGAGAATTTTCTTGGGGAGAATTGTCTTGTTTCACATTTTCTGACTGATGCCTATTGTATTAGTCAGATCAGTGGTGTCTGTGGAAATGGGCATGGCACCAGCAAGGTTTCTAGCTATGTCTCTGGTAGCTGGTTCCTAGGGATTCAATTAAGAATCTTTACTTGGGATGTAGATACTTTTAGGTTTTAAAAAAAAAAGCACATTTAAAAAAATTGGTGTTATTTTTTTCTAAATTCTCCTAAGAGAAAAATTAGGTCTGTGCAGTAAAATAATGTGAAAGAAGTCAGCAGGGGGAAACAATCTACCTTCTTTCTTCTTAGTCACAAATCTCTCAAATGCATTTTTATTGTCTTTGGGAATAAAAATTGGGAAAATCTTATCTGGAAACAGAAGAGTGAAAACCTTCTCTTTTTCATCTGCTTTACCAGTTCCAAGTGTTTGCCAATTTTGAATTCTTTTTATGTGACCTTTTCCCTGTTGACTCAGGGCTCTAGTCAGACATAGAAGATGGCAGGATGGGCCAACTAGGTCCAGTTGATTTTATAATTAGCTCACTCTGCGAAAGCAATTAGCCTTCCCTTTTCTTTCTGTGAATCTAGAGACCCATCCTTGACTACAATAGTATTTTTCATTGGCTTTCTATATAGGATTCTGTTTAGAGAATTTATACACACACATACATGCATGCACACATATGTCCATGAAGAGGTAGAGTTCTGCTCCAGCCTGCCGTCTCTCTCTCCACAAGCAGAAATGGTTTATTACTTTAATTTCATTCTGCCTTCCATTTTTTTCTTTAATCCATACATATAAATCCCCCACCCCTTAACAGAGGATTTCGCTTTTCATTTAAATTAAGCTGTTTAATGTAAAATAAAATCAGGTTCTATTGGAAGGAAACTAGGTAACAGACCATTTTCATTCCATCACAGATCAAGAAATGACAAAGGCCAGTATTTTATTAAGAATGGGTCAAAAAGTCAAAAGAAAAAGGCCATTCCATAGGAAATAAATTGGCAGAGTTGACCCCCAAGGATTAGCTGAAAAAGAGGGGTTCCTTCTGAAATTCTGACTCTCTCTAGATGTCTAGGGCATAGCAGATTGCCCAAAACCTATGTGGTTCCTTTGGATAAAGTTGTTAAGATTTAGGGAACGTGATCTACACAATATATTCAGATCTGTAATCACAGGCCAGGGTGGTTTTTTCCAGCATTCCTTTCAAATGTAAGGAAGGATACTTAATGTGAACAAGATAATTAGTATGGTACAGTCAGTCAGTTAAGAAGGTAGGAGGAGGTGGAGGTGACACAGAGGTTACAAACTAGGTGATTGTGGGACCCATGACTGTAATAGGGACATTTGGAAGAGAGAGGTGGCTTTAAGAGAAAATAAAATGAATTCTGTTTTGGCTATGTTAAGTTTGAGATGCCTGGGGGACATCCAGAGCAGTTCAGGATGTCAAAAAAGGAGTTGATGATGTGACATTGGAACTCAGGAGAAAGATTAGGTCTGGATAAAAAGACCTCAGAATCATCTGAATAGAGATCACAATTGAACTCATGGGAACTTATGAGATCACTGAACAAGATGGGGTAGGTGGGCAGGGCTGCTGGTTTTTAAAGTTATTCGGTAATTTGGTAATGCCTATGGACCCCGCTCCGCCTTCCAAGAATAATAGTTTTGGTTGGGGGGGAGTTCTTTTTGCTTTATGATTGATGGAAATGCTAACTTTTAGTTCAAAGTTAGTGAAAATAAAGATGTATTTTTACCATCCAAGTTCCTGGACCCCCTGAAATCTCTCCCCACGTCTCTTGATAGTCTGTTATATCTGCTATAGAGTGGAAAGAGGAGCCAGGAGAGAGCCTTGGGGATCCCAGATCTGTGGGGAGGAGGTTTGTGGAGGGGTGGAGGCTCACTGTTCTTCTTTCCACTCTTCTGCACTTTCCCTACCTCCCTATCCTTGCTCCTTTGATTTTTGTTGATACAAAGGTTTTTGGTGTTGTTTTTTTTAATCTCGTGGAAATTAAATGATACCTTTTGTCTCTTGCAATTTCTTCTATCTCATTTGGTTAAACATTCTCTTCATAGCCATAATTGTGGAAAGTTCATGATCTTATTTTCTCCTTTTTTATGATGTGACTTTTGTGGTATATGGTCTATGATGTTGGTGTAAACTCAGTTTCTTCCAGATTGCTTTCTAGTTTTCCCAACAGTTCATGTCAAATAGGGAGTTCTTACTCAATTATTTTGTTGGGGCTTTATTGCCTGCTGAGTTACTGAGTTCATTTCTGATTCTTGATGCAAGCCTTTTCTATGACATCATCTACAGCAGGGGGGGTCTTAACCTTTATTTTGTGTCCTGGACCCCTTTGGAAGTCTGGTAAAACTTATGCCCCCTTTTCTCATAATAATGTTTTAAAATTAATTAAATAAACATAAGGAATTGTGAAAAAGCAATTATGCTGAAGTATATATCAGGATATTTTATAAAAACAAGTTCATGGACCCCAGGATTAACCCCCCCAAATAAGTATCGTGTAGTGTTGGCATTGTTTTGCATGTTTATACAAATATATTTTTATTAATATAGGAAGATACTTTTTAAATACAGGTACTTTCACATTCAAGCTTTGGCATCTCTTGTCACTATTAGTTGGAAAAGCTGATCTGAACTAAGACAGGATATATCTATAATATTTTAAGCAAATGAATGAACATATTTTGTTCATGAGCATGTGAGGGCTAGGAGAAAGGTGAGGTGTGGAGTGGTAGAGTACCCACTAGGCAAGTTGTGAGCAAATCTCTAAAAGTCTGAGGGGCAGACAACTCGTGTCAGCTCAGAAGAGGAATCTTATGCTAAGAAATTGCATGCTATGAAGGAAATAACCATCACCATGTCTCTGATTTTGGGAGGAGTATAATGTCATTTTTCTGGTGAGAGACTTTTTATTGTGCCCACTGAATATCTGAACTCTCCCATCTGTTTCCTATTTTCACAAGCTCAAATGGGAGGGAACAAATCTAATGTTTTCCATCCAAACTGTTGTTGTCTTTTTTTCAATTATATTACTGACTTATGTATAATTACATGGGCCAGATGAGTCATTGATGCAAATTAGCCACAATGACCATCACCTAGCTCATGTTGGCTCCCATGGAGCTGATGTTTCCCATTCCATAGAAATGGTCTCATGATAACAGCCACCATGGGCAAAAGATTTTATCTTTCTTAGTGCTGCTTTTGGTGACAGTTTTCCTAGTGCCACTTTCCTGTTGAACAGTGTAAAGCTCTCTCAGGTACCCTTTACAGATATAACAGACTATGATGCTGTCCCATTCTTTTCTGATTTGGAGACTTGGGCTTCATCCTCACTGTAAAGTTCCCCCGAACCCACATTTCCTCTCTGCTTTAAAGAGTTGGCCATCTTGATGCCAACAACAACTGGGATTCATAGAAGAGAAACTGCCATATTGCAATCAACAGAAGCCATAATTGAAGACAACACAATGGGGGCATGGTAGTATTTCACACAGGAGGAGATTATATTGGTTGCTATTGAGGGTCATTGGATTTCCATCTGCCAGAGTTATCTTATTGAATTGTTTCAACTAATAGCAGCAGGCTATTGCAAATCTGCCACTCTTCTGAGTTTTCTCAGATCACTACACTGAAATGACAACTCTCCTCATGACCAAAATCATCAGGAAATTCCCACTCCTTGTGCTTTGGGAAGAACAACAAAATCACAGAGTCTCAGAGTTGGAAAAGACCTCATAAGCCATCTGGTCCAACCAATATCTGAACAGGAACCCCTGCTACAATTTACCAATGAAGTTGCCGTCTAGCCTCTATTCAAAGGCCTCTGATGAAGGGGATCTACCATCTCCCCAGGCAGTCCAGCTCTGCTTTTGGATGACTCTGTTAGGAAGTGTGTGTGTGTGTGTGTGTGTGTGTGTGTGTGTGTATGCATGCATGAGAGAGAGAGAGAGAGAGAGAGAGAGAGAGAGAGAGAGAGAGAGAGAGAGAGAGAGGGAGGGAGGGAGGGAGGGAGAGGGAGAGGGAGAGGGAGAGGGAGGAGAGAGTGTGTTTCTGATCTCAGTCTTGAATTTTCCACTTTACAATTTCTCCTCTTGGCTCCAGGCTCCAGGAAGAGGCTAATTTCTTCTTTATAAAATAGCTTTCACATACTTGAGGCAGCTAGTACATGCTCCCTGAGCTTTTCTTCTGCATACTAAATATTCACACTTCTTTCAGCTGATCTTCATATGACATGGCCCCAAGGCCTTTCACCATCCTGGTTTCCCTCTTCCCAATGCTCTTCAGTTCCTAAATGTCCTTCTTAAACCATAGTGGTCAGAATTGAACACAGTACTGTTGATGATATCTGACGACGGCAGAGGACAGCAAAACTACCACCTTCCCATGGAGACAAAAAGAGCATGCTCGGAAAATTGCTCCTTTTGTTTTCAAGGACCTTCCATTTACCTTGTTCCAAATGAGCTGTGGTTTCATTGCTGTGGGTTGGATTGCAGGCTCTTTGAGGACAGAAACTGATTTTGTTTGTCTGTGTATCCCTAGCACTTAGCACAGTGCTTGGCACATTTTGTTGCTGTTAAGTTATTTTTCAGTGGTATCTGACTCTTCATGAAAACCCCTTTTGGGGTTTTTCTTGACAAAGATACTGGAAGGGTTTTCCATTTCCTTTTACAGCTCATTTTACAGATGAGGAAACTGAGGCAAGCAGGGTTAGGTGACTTGCCCAGGGTAACACAACTAGGAGATATCTGAAGCCAGATTTCAGCTCAGGAAGATGAGTCTTCTGACTCCAGGTCCAGCGCTCTAGCCACTGCCCCACTAAGCTGCCATAGTGGCTGGCACATAGTGGGTGCTTAATAAATACTTCTTATTTACTCATAGGTGCCCCTTACTCCAATGTATAACCTTTCCCCTTCTATTAACTACCCTTCTTCCCACCAACACACCCCTCAGTATATAGCCTTCATGATTTTATATAGTTATTACTAGAATTGCTAACTGGTCTGAAAAAAATCGGCCTGGATTTTTAATGTAATTATGGCATGCTAAATGTAACTCACTCAAATAAGAGCATAACAATGAAGGGTAGGGGAGTAGAGCAAGGTAAAGAAATAGAGACTGAATCCACTTCTATGCCCGTGTCTATACCAAAGGAGAAGTAATGTGGGATAGTGGATGAGGGTCTGCCTTGGAGCCTGGGAGTCATGGGCTTGAGGCCTGCTTTAGATCCATGCTAGCTCTATGACCAGAGGCAAGAAATTTAACCTCTCAGGGCCTCCAGGAAATCTTCTAAGACTCCAAGTGACAGAAAAGACTTTGACCCGTCTACACTCACGAAGAGTTTCCACAAAGGGACTTTCCCATACTGCTAAAAATCTCCTTGTGCATCTCCTCTGAAAGAAAATCTGGATGAGCTTAAAAGGAGGTGAACTGGCTGGACTGCATGTGGGAGAGCCAGTGCACAGTCCAAGTAAACATGCCTTGGTACATGGAAGGTATCAGAAGAGGCATGGCATTGTTTTGAATGAGTCGACTGGATTCTTTTGGGGAGATCTGTCACCAAAATGGAACTGTATGGGAAGACATGGACAGCAGTAGGGCAGCAAGCAGCTACATAAACATAACCACAGGTGTTGGAAGTTGTGTTTACAGCTGACAGCACCATTGGCAAAATGAGTAATTCAACCAGTCTTTCTGAAGAACATCTTGATGTGCCTTGCTAGAAACTGGAGGAGATATGTGGGTAGATAATGAACAGTCCCCATTGCCTTTGTGGCACTTACAATCCATTTGAGTAGATAAGACTTAAACAGTGAAATTAGCTATATAATATTCTATATTGGTGATTTTTCTTTTTTAAGGCAGACCCTGAAGGTTTCATTGGTGGAAGAAGATACTGGCTACCAACTCACGTATAACTTAATTGGAGGAGTACCTGAAGCCTTGAGATGTTAGGTCGTTTGCCTGAGATCACACAGGTCAATCTGGCTCTTGGTGATTTCCAGGCCCACCATCAACACTGTGCCATATTCTTTGCCTCTCATCATTGATGATAGGGAAACAAATTTCTTCTATAAGCTATAAGACTACTGTTTATAAAAGATGTTTTTTACTGAACATATGTGAACCAAGGAGTTGCTGTGCATTTAGTCCTGTGCACTTAGATCACATGATCTAGGATGAATGATCGGCCACATTAGGCACAGCAAATATACACAATATTCGGTGTAACAACTTTGATGATGGCAATAGAAATAATGATAGGAGTTGGATGTGTAATTTCACTGGTATAGATAATTCTAGGAGAGAAAACTTACTCAAACCCATACCTTCTCTGCAACTTCTGGTCTTAGAGAACTGCCTAGAGCAGTGAAAGATCGTGACTTGCCTAGGGTCACACAGCCATTGTGTGTCAGAAGCAGGACTTGAATCCACATATTCCTGGCTTCAAGACTGGCTCTCAAGCACACTATCTCATGATAATATAAGAGTAGTAATTTATAACATGGTAGTAACATCCTGGAGTGATCCATTAAAAGCAATGCCACTGATAACAAGATTGGGAACACTTCTTTCTGTGTCTAAGGTTTTAAAATCTTGTTATTGAGATAGAAAATTTTTGAGTGTCTCCACCAGATCTATGAGAGATGCTGCAGCATCCTTAGTATAAATTCCAGGGGACTATTGTTCAGGCATACCCTTGTCCCTTCCCATCCCAGTTGCACATGGGTATGAGACCCAACAAAGGGACAGGGCTAATACCACATTATATGATAGCAGGGCATGGAGTTGCTGGTTGGCAGTCAGGTAATTTAATGGTATTGGAGCTGTTGGAGTCTCTTTGGTTGGAAGAACCCAGTGTCAATTAGGTTCTTGTGGATTTAATGAGGCCAGACCCTCTGAAAGTCACTGACAGAGCCCGTAGAGGCCAGATAAAGCAAGAAAACTAGATAACTACAGTCCACCTCTGGTGATTCTCATGGAGACTAATGGAGATGCTTAGAAAGCTTTGCTGAAGATCATGACATCTCCGCCATTAAACTGAAGACCTTGAAGGCACAGAAGGGGTTGTCATCACAGTTGCTGATGAAAGACAAGGGCTTTAGAAAAGGAAGATATTTCAAGGGAACTCAAAAGGTGAGAGTAACACCTTTGTGATCTCAAACAAAGTAACAGTAAGAAGTAGATTCGATTAAAAAAGGAAACTACTTTATACTTAAAGGTAGCATGGAATTATTATCTATACTCAATGCATCGAATAGCATAGCGTCTGAATACTCAAAGGGAAATTTAATTAATTTGCAATAAAAAGGGCAGAAAACCTAATATTTGGGGATCTCAGTGTACCCCTCTCAGGCCAAGATATATCTCACTAAAACATAAACAAGAAAGAAGTTAACCTGAACAGAATTTTGGAAAAGTTACATATGATAGATATCTGACAATTACTGAATGAGATCAGAAAGAAGTACACACACACACACACACACACACACACACACACATATATGTATATATATATGTATATATATATATATATATATATATTTCTTTTTTGTTTGTTTTGGAGGGGGGATGGCAAGGCAATTAGGGTTAAGTGACTTACCCAAGTCACACAGCTAATAAGTGTCAAGTATCTGAGGTCAGATTTGAATTCAAGTCCTCCCGACTCCAGGGCTGATACTCTATCCTCTGTGCCCTGTATATATTTCTCACCATAAAAGTGCATGATAGTTTTATGAAACTGATCATGTACAAGGGCATAAAAACCTCACAAATGCAGAAAAATTAAATAATTGACTAAAACAAAATAAATTATATTCAATAAAAGATCTTTGAATAAAGGATTAAAATCAATTGACAACCAAATTATTTAATCATAAAGAATTGGCAGGTAAAAGAACAAATCATAGAAATAATAGAAAATTTCATCAAAGAAATTGACCACAACATGATTGCATAAACAAACTTTTGAGATGCAGCCAAAGCAGTCCTGAAGGGAAAATTTCTATAAACACTTTGATCAACAAAAATGTGGCAGAACTTAGTAACTATACGCATACAACTACAAAACAGTCTTTACATAAATAAAGACTGACCTAAATAAGGAGAGAGGTACAAATTTTACATGGTTGGGCAATGGCAACAAGATAAAGGGGACATGACTGTTTAAAATAATTTACTTATTCAATACCGTGTCGAGCAGGCTACAAAGGATTACTATAGAGAGCTAGATAGAAAAAAATATTAAAACTTAGCTAGGGGAACAGAGGGTAAAGATTCTGAAGGGAAATAAATTTTTAAAGTAGAAAGGAAGGGGGCCAATAAGTACCTGGAATCAGGAAGACCCAAGTTCAAATTTAGCATCAGATACTTACTATTTGGGGGAGCTAGGTGGTGCTACAGTGGATAGAGCTCTGGGCCTGGAGTAAGAATGACTTATCTTCCTGAGTTCAAATCTGGCCTCAGACACTTACTAGCTGTGGAAGCCTGGCCAAGTCACTTCACCACGTTTGCCTCAATTTTCTCATCTGTAAAATGGGAATAATAATAGCACTTACTTACTAGGATCATTTTGAGGATAAAAATGAGATATTTGTAAAGTGCTTTGCAAACCTTAAAGCTAATTGTTTTTACCAGGTTTCAAACCTTTCTACAAAGTAGTAATCATCAAAGCTATTTAGTACTGGCTAAAAAGTAGTAATCAATAAGGGGAACAGGTAAGAGACACAAAATATATAAGCAGTCAACAAGAATTTATTAGGCCCATTCTATGTACATTTTTATTAAGAGGATTTGTTCTGTCGAGTTTGGATTCAGTCAAAAAGCTGCACTTGAGGACCTAGAGGGCCACATATGGACCCAAGGCTGTAAGTTCTCCACCCCCACCTCACCTCCACCCTACCCCCTTTTAGAAGAAGTAAGATAGATTAGGAGATTTAGGGCAGACCCTTGAGGGGCACCCATGGTTAGTGGGTGTGTCCTGGATGGTGATTTAGCCTAAGGAGACTGAGGAGTGTTTGGAGAAGTAGGAGGAGACTAAGAGAAAGCAGTGTCATAAAACCTTAGAGAGGAATTTACTGTGAATTTAAATACTAAATGGTTAACTGTTTCTCTTGTGGCCAGGAAATCTGAGGATCCTCCCCTTGAAGTTTGATTTTTTTTTCTTGATTAAAGGGGCCACCCCCTTGATTAACTTCTTAAAGAGACCTATTTACTGAATGGGTGTTACCTCACTCAAAATGACAACATGAAAGCGACCTTAGCCTAAAAGGGCCAGGGTATCCCATTGCATCCTGGGCCATCTCCAGTCATCCTGATGAATAACTGGCCACTGGACTCAGATGGCTCTGGAGAAGAAAGTGAGGCTGGTGACCCTTTACAGCCCTCCCTCACTCAAATCAAAGTCAACTGCAAGTTATGGCATCATCTCCCTGCTGTGGTCCTCTTCAAGAATGAAGGACTAAGGCAGCTCAGAGAGGAAAGAATATCCATGAGAACAGTGGGATCAACAGTGTCAAAGACTGCAGAGAGCTCCAGATGGTTGCAGATTGAGAACAGGCAATTAGATTTGGTGATGAAGAGATCACTGGTAACTGGAGAGAGCAGTTTGGGTTTAATGATGAGTTGGGAAACCTGGACTGTATAGGGTTAATAAGGGATGAGGAAGAGGAGGCAGTGTTTATTCTCAGTTTATATTTTATATGGAAATGTCCTCTCTCTCTCTCCCCCTCTCCCTCTCCCCCTCTCCCCCCTTTTTTGGTGTTTGTTAAAGTCAGAATAAAAAAAAGCAATGCTGTCGGATATTAAAATCTTAGCAGGAAATTTGGCTCCTTAAAACTGAATATACAATTACTTCCAGTCTGCTACTTTCTATGTATTTATGACTAGTCAGTGTTATTGGTGTTATTCAGGAAAGGGATAGCTTAACTCTTTGAATACTTAAGAGGAACCAAATGTAGTCCACCATCCTCACAGGATTATTGGAGAGTTGGAAGGCATCTCAGCAGTCAGCTAGTATGGCTCTTACATTTAGTCTTTCCCAGGCAGAAGTCTCCTTTGTGACAGAGAGATATGCAGTGTAGTACATAGAGGAAAGGAAGAAAGCATTTAATGAGTACCTACTATGTGTGAGGCCCTGCGCTCTTAAAGCACTTTATGGTATTTACAAATATTATCTCATTTGAATGCATAGGACACTGGATTTGTTGTTAGATGTAAGGGCCTGCCTTACTGGGCTGACGCCAAACTCACCTCTGCAGCTGCCTCTATGGCACTCCAATCGCCTTCCATGATTCTTGTTGCCCCTACGACAGGGGTTGCCTTCACAAACCCCTCTCCAGCTGCCTCTACAGCTCTGGTCACTCTGGTCGCCCCTACGACTCTGGTTCACGCCCACGACTCTGGTTTTCCCCCATGAACCCCTCGGGGGAGCCTGCTCCTCCCGAACAGACAAACGAGTCCTGACACCAAGATGTAATGTATCTTGCTGTTTAATCTCTTTCTCATTCACAATCCCCTCTTCTCTCTCTCCTTCCTCCTTTCACCTTGCCTCCCTCCTTTTATCTCCTTTTCCCCTCCTCTGTTCCTCCAGGTACCTCAGCAGTAGCAGGCTTCTCACGGGAGAGGAGTGCTCCCCTGTTAGCAGCGCATACTCAATACCCTGAAATCACGGGGCAAGATATATGTTCAGGTGCCTCTAACACAGCCTGAGTTGCTCTGTCATTTGCCTGAGTTTTCCGTGAGTTCTCAGAGTTTGGGTGAAGTCTTAAAGGGCCCCAAAAGTTAGAGACCTTAGTTTCTGTTTCTGTTCAACTTAATAATCATAAAGTAGACACCCACCACATTTTGAGCCCTATTCCAGGGCCTGAGGATACAAAGATGAGAACAAAGACATTTTTGGCCTTAAATCCATTCTGTTCTCTTGGGTAGGAGGAAGGAGTTCGTGGGTGCGTGGGATAGGAAATAGAAGATGCACCTAATAACTCTGTGAGATGGAGGTGAGGAGAGAATGTGTTCTAGAGGCAAAGAGGTAGGGGCTGCAGTATCAGGGATGGGGAACAGCCTTTTCTGGAGAGTTGGGAGAAGAAAGTGAGACCAACATATTGAGGGCTTGAAATGTCAGACTGAAAAACTTGTATTTTGGACTATGGAGAGCCATTCAATATTTTGTAAAGAAATAGCAAGTTAGCAGTTCTGAGGCTGCTGGACTAGAAACAGGGAAAGAACTTAGGAAGCTATTCCAATAGTCCAGGCAAAAGGTAAAGAGAACCTGAACTAAGTTGATGCTGTGTGGGTTGCAAGAAGGAGGCAGGGATGTTTTAGAAGCGCAATTCACAATACTTGATGGTCAATTTGGATATGGGGGTTGAGGAAGAGGGAAGAGTTAATTAAGGATGCTTCAAAGGTTGTTCACATGAGTGACTAGAAGGATGGACAGATTTGAGGGAGTATAGGGGTGAATGCTGGCTCTGTTGCTCATTAATTGGGTGACACTGGCTATGTTATTTATCTTCTTGTAGACCTCAGTTTGCTCTAATGCAAAATACTGAAGTTGAACGAGTTTCCCATTTCAGCTCTCAGGCCTTTTCTGGCTTCCACTGTTATGAGAGAAAGAGCTTTGATTGATGGGCAGCCATCTTCTGCTTCAACAGCAACAGGGAGATTTTCAGCCAGTCAGTAAGCATTTAGTAAGTTCCTACTATGTTCTGGGCACTATGCTAAGCACTAAGGACACAAAGAAATGCAAAAACCAGTCTCTCCTTTCCAGGAGCTCACAGTTGAATAAGGGAGACATTTTATAGCCTATGTATAAACAAGATGGATATAGGATAAATTGGAAATAATCATCGGAGGGAGCAGACCGAAATTAGGGAGATCAGGAAAGGCTTCCTGTAGAAGGTGGGATTAATCCATTCCCTCGTTGAACAAGTCTCATTGTAGGGAGGCCCTTTTTTACACTGAACTAAAGCCTACTTCTCTGCAACATGTATTCATCATTTCTGGTTCTGAACTCTGAGCTATGCACAAGTTTGCTCTCCCTTTCATGTGTCAGCCCTTCCAATATTTAAGGACAGTTTTCAGGTTCCCCCAAGTCTTCTCTGAGCTAAACTTCATGTGCTTCAAGATTGGTTGGTCAGTAATGGTTTCAACATCTAAAGGAAAAAGAGAAAGAAAGGAAGGTGGGGATACTTAGGAATAAGCCATTGGTATTATCTCTCACAGTCTCAATATTGTATACTGAATATAGAGTTTCTAAGGATATCCATGTATTTGTAGCAATTCTATGGTCATACTTAGGGCTAGAAAGGGAAAACGCTCTGCCCCATCCCTTTCTTTCCACTGAGAGGGCTCCAACCCACCTTTCCAGGATAGTCTTGTTCAAAGACCATACACCTTACCTCCAAAATATTCACCAGCTAAGAGAAGGCTCCCAGATCCCTGAGGTATGTCAAGCAGGCTTGTTTCTAGACAGCTCTAACTGCCTAAACCCAACCCCACCCCACCTTGTGTATTTGTGTATAGATTTCTTTATTTCTGTATTTATTTATTTCTGTATTCAGATTCCTTGGCCAACTGCACAGAAAATTTCAGTCCTTCCCTCATCTTTATCTACTGCCTTGAAGGCTTGTCTCTTCCAAAGAAACCACCTGTGGAAGGGATTATCTTCCCTTCAGTGCTAGTCTCAGTTTGATTCAGGCACATCACAATTCCCCTTTATCCTCCTTCTCTCCTGTCCCTTTCCATGTACCCCCACACTATTTTGTATAAACATTGCTACAAAAAACATTGTTTTGGCCTCCAAAAATCATTGATTTACCTGTAGGCAGGATGTTGTGAGGTTCTGCCCATAATGCTGAATCAGGCCTGAGTCTCCCCCAGTACCTTCACCTGGTTTCTGTCTTCTCCCCTGTCTGACATTGAGAAGAAGCCTCTTAGTGCTATTTCTGCTTTTCTCCTTTTGTGATTGCTGTCCTTGGCTGCTGCATTTGTTCACCTTTCTTGAATTTTTGTTGTCTGGAGTGTTAGAGGAACAAACAATCTCTTTAAGCCTGGTTTTCTTTCTAAGAATGTTCCAAACACCTCTTTATTATTGAACAGCAATCTTTTTTTTGTTTATAGTTAAGCTCAGATTTGTAGGCTAAGGCACCCTGGGCTGTATCCTGAGCTTCATTGCTTTTCAGAACACAGCATTCTATTTCCTCCTGTGTTTTCTGGTGAGTGCAGAATAGTTATGTGTTATTCAAATCTCCTTTCCTATGCCTTTTAAAGTCTTTCTTCTGGCCTCTTGCAGAATTTGTTGTTTCTGAATTGAAATGTGAAATTTAACCACTCTATGTGTCTTGGAATTTTCAGTCTTGGTTTTATTTTGTTTTTTTGGAGGCGATTGATACATTCTTTCCATTAAGTTCTGGACAGTTTTCTTGTATTATAGTGGTCATGCTTTTTGATTCGTGTTCTTCTGGGAGACCAAGAATTGGCTGTCTCTACACATCCAGTCTTCAAGATCAATATGTTTTGCTTGAAAAGATAGCATGTTTTCTTCTAATGTTAATGTTTTTTGCTTCTCTTCTACATAGTCCTTTACTTCTTTATATTAACATTCCCAATTATTTGTCCTTTTTTTGTCTTTGAAGTGACTTCTCATTTTAGATTAAAGCTTCTCTATTCTGCCAATTATTTCTGCCAAGCAGTCTGTAAATTTTGCTCTCATAATTCGCAGCATATTGTGGTTCCATGTTCTCCTCAAATTCCACAGAGTCTTCTGTCTCATAATGTGTTGAATCATTTTCCTTTGTTTTGCAGCATTTATTCATAGAGGTCTGAACTCATTTACTATATCTGGAAGCCATGTTTCCTTTTGCTATTAATGTTTTCCCTGTTGATTTATCTGCTTATGATCAAGCTCTTTGAGCTTTTTTTCCTCTTGATATCTTTGATAATATTCTTTTTTCCCTTATTGAACACTTTCTGACTCCCTCCCCTCTTGATGGTGATTTCCCTAGGGGCTGGATCTCACAGCATCTCAGCTTCCTGAGAAGCATTGGGCAATTCATGATTCACTAGCCTCAGCTGCACTCTTTCCCTCAAGCTTAGTGGAGTGCTGTATAGCCCTGCATAGCCATTTTGTTCTGTTCCTAAGTTCTCTGGCCAGGCAGTTGAGAGCACTGTCATAATGTTGCTATTACAACAAGGTGTTGAGCTCTACTTAAAGCCAAGGCATGTGTCCTTTCCCTTTCCCCCTGTTCCTTGCACAGGAAAGTAGGAGAAAGGACTGAAGCATAGGCCTGAGTTTTGTTGTGATCCTACATATCATTTGGCTAGTGCAGCCCCATTGCTGGTAGCATGGCAAGTGGTGAGGTTTAAGGTAGGCAAAATTCACCTTTTTTAGCCTTTTTTTGTGTCCCCACTATCTTAGATCTTGGAGAACGCTGAAGTTGCTATATCTTAGGCACGCAGAATGGTCATGAGAAACAGAGAAAACATGAAGTCCTCCATCATGTTTTTCATTTCTGTGTCACTGTCTTTGCTCTTTAAGTTGGGGCCCAGGCTCCCTGGAGACCTTGTGCCTGCTAGTAGAGAATGTGCCTTCGGTTTGGCAGTGGTGTTTTATACCCACAGTTTTTACTCTATTTTACCAGTAAATACCCTTGCTAAAAGTTATATGAGGTTATTGGCTGATAGTCAATAGGAAGCACAAGAGTGGGGGATGATAAGCCACAGGACTAGGAACTCCAACCCTTTGGGGTTATCCCGGGAATCCTGAGGAAAGTAGCACTGGTTGAAGGCCCAGCCCACTGCTGAGAGCAGGAATTGGGTAAGCCCCACCTTAGAGAGTCCAGCCTTACTGTGTGAGTGTGCCTGTTATCCCAGTCCCAAAACTGAGTGGTTTTCATCTTTGTATTCCTCAAAGTGGCTAAGATGGAAAAAAGTAAAGCCTCAAAGCTATTTGAATTTGTATTTCTCAAATGACCAGTAATTTGGAACAATCTTTAATATGGTTGTGGGTGGTTTTTAATTTTGTGGAAAACTGATTATTCATATCCTTTAACCAGTCATCTGTTGAGGAATGACTATACTTTTATATCTGTGTCAGCTCTGGATGCATGATAATAATTTCCTGTACATATAGGACTCTTATCAGAGACGATTATTTTTCTCTGTGAACATTTCCCTTACTCCAGCTGCCTTGATTTTGTTGATACAAAAGGTATTAAATTTTAAGCAACTGAAATTTTCTCATGATCACCATTACTTCTTGTTTAGTTAAGAATGTTCCTCCTAACCAACCATCATTGTGAAAAGTATCCCTTGATATCATCTTTTAATTTTTAAATGATATGACATTTTACATTTAGGCCCCTCATCTGTTTAGAGATTATTTTGGTATGTGGTATAAAATGCCAGCATAAACCTAATTTCTGCCCATTTGCTTTCTACTTACCCAGGGTAGTGGTTGTTGAATATAGGTTCCTCCCTCCAGTATTTTGTGTTCTTGGTTTGATCAAATACTTGAAGGCTGGATTCAATTATTTCTGGGTCTTTCTCATCTAATCTGGTCCACTGATCTAATTTCCTTTTTTTTAACTAATGCAAAGTAGTTTTGAGGATTACTACTTTGTAATATAATTGAAGATATGGTAATGCTGTGCCCCCTTATTCTTATTTTTCCCTTTATTTTTCTTGATATTCTAGACCTTTTATTTCTTCAGATAAGTTTCTTTATTACATTATCTACTCCTCTAAAGTGACCTCTTGGAAATTAAATTGGTAGAGCATTAAATCTACAAATTAACTTCGACTGTAGTCATTTTTATTGTATTGATTCATGTACAATTTATCTCTCCAGCTATTTAAATCTTCTTTAATTTTTCTAAAAAGAGCCTTGTTATTAAATTTAGTACAAGGCCTAAGGGTGTTTTGGTAAGTTAACTTCAAATAGTTTGTGCATTTTGTAGCTATTTTGAATGGATTTCCCATATCATTCCCTTATGGTTTTTGTTAGTACTATAAGTGCTAATGATTTGGGGGGGGGGGGTATTTATTTATTTATTTATTATTTTACTTTATTTTTTGCCTTTTGGAGGGCAATTGGGGTTAAGTAACTTGCCCAAGGTCACACGGCTAGGTTTTTGTTTGTGTGTGCATTAAGTGTCTGAGGTTGGATCCGAACTCAGGTCCTTCTGACTCCAGGGCCGACACTCTACTCACTGTGCCACCTAGCCACCCCGGAATTTATTTTTAACCTGCTACTTTACTGATGCTTTTAATTGTCTCAATTATCTTCATCACTGATTCTTTAGGGTTTTTGAAGCAAACTAACATGTCACTCTAAAAAGGGGTGATTTTGTTTCTTTATTTTTTCTACCGAAGATTATATCTTTTTTATTCTTGACTTATTGCTACAGCTAGCATTTTCAGAACTATTTCAAATAGGAGAGAAAAATATCTTTGTTTATATTGTGTACTTCTTGGCAAAGTTTTTAATATTGCACCTTGGTAGATGCTAGATCTTGATTTCAGATGCAGACTCTTGATCTTAATAAAGGAGGACCCTTCCATATTTATGCCTTTCTGGGTTTTTAGCTCTGTTTTTTATCAAAGGATTTTTTCTGTGTCTCTCAACATAATTATATATATATTTTATTATTTGAATAATCATATTAATTGTTCTCTTAATGTTTTATCTTAATGTCTTTGAATCCTTGGCAGAAATTCAACTTGCTTGAATAATTTGTGGATGTATTTATATAGTCTCTTGGTTAAAATTTGTTCAACTATTTACATCAGTATTCTTAGAAGGGTCTAGAATTCTCTTTATTTGCTTTATTCCTTCCTGATTCATGTCTTAAGACCTTATTTTTACCTAAATAAAATTGAGTAGAGTACATTCCTTACCAACTATTAAGACTAATCTTTTAAGTTTTTAGTCCTTTAAATATTCCATAGTTGTAAATCTATCTGGACCAGGGCTTTTTCCCTTTGGCAAATTATTTGCAGTGTATTTAGTTTCTCTTTAGGAAAGTGAGTTATTCACAATCCCTATTTCAAATCTGGTTAATATTGGTATAATCTATACATATAGGTGTAGATTTGTATCTAGTCATCCATTAGCTTCACAATTACTGCTTTTTTGGAATCATCTGATACATAGTAGATCTTGTTAGAAAACTTCATTTTCATTCTGTTTGAGTCTTTTAAAAATACATCAAATCATTTTATTCTCTTATTAATTCCAGTTGATTTCATGGGGATGGGGGTCCGTTCACATTTAAGTGCTAATTATTAGTTTTGTGTTATTTTTTGTTTGAGTCTTTTGTATTAATTTCGCCACTTTTCTTTTTTTTTAATTAAACAAATGCTTTATTAACTTCTGGTTTACATCATTCATTTCCACCAGATTATGAATTACATTTTCCCCCCATTTTTTCCCTACCCACCACCCCAGAATAGCAGTCCCACTAGATATCCCCTCATCCAATCTGCTCTCTCCCATATCTTCTCCCATACCCCCTTCGACTTTGCCATTAGGGCAAGTTGAATCTCTGAGCCCCAATGCCTCCACATCTTATGAAACATTTAATTTTGAAACTTCGAATTTCAGATCCATTCCCTTCCTCCCTTGTCACCCACTCCCTCTGAGAAGATAAGCAATTCAGTATGTGTTGTACATGTATAGCTATGCAAAACATTACCATAGTAGATATATTGTAAAAGACTGCTTATATTTCCCTCCCACCCATCTCACCTCCCACCTGGTCCATTCCCTACTTTGATCCTGTCCCTCTTTGATAGTGGGTACTTCCAATCTCCCCTCCCCCGAGAATGCCCTCCCCTCCATCATCCCCCCACTCATCCTCCTTTCCCCTACTCAGGAGAGTGAGTGAGGGTAAGATATTCCATTTAGTATGTATGTGATTCTCTCCTTGAGCCAACTTCAATGAGAATATGCTTTTGGCTTTTTGCCTTCCTGTTCTTCCCCTCCCCTGCAGCTACTTCCCCTTGCCTCTTCTACATGAGATAGTTTACCCTACCCTGTCTCTCTCCATCTCCTCTTGCCACTTTCCTTTCTCACCTCTTGACTTCACCCCTTAAGAATCATCCCTTCCTTGGGGCGGCTAGGTGGCGCAGCGAGCAGAGCGCCAGGCCTGGAGTCAGAGGGACCCCAGCTTGGAACCGGCCCCAGACACTGGGCAAGTCACCCAACCCCAATTGCCCTCCAAAAAAAAAAATCATTCCTTCCCATCAAATTCAACCTGTGCCCTCTATCCATGTATACCTGTGAACATATGCCATGTACCCTTCTTCAATTACTTTCATAATGAGAGAGGTTTCATCAAACACAGTTATTGTTTTTCCATGTAGGAATGTAAATAGTCCAACTTTGATAAGTTCTTTTTTATTTCTTTTCCTTGATTACCTTCTCAAGCATCTCTTGCTTCTTGTTTCTGGATGTCAAATTTTCTATTCAACTCTGGTTTTTTCCTCAAGAATGCTTGAAAGTCCTCTATTCCACTGAATGACCATATTTTCTCCTGAAACAAGATACTCAGTTTTGCTGGGTAGGTGACCCTTGGGTTCATTCCCAGTTCTTTTGCCCTCTGGAATATCATATTCCATGCCCTTCGATCCCTCAGTGTAGAAGCTGCCAGGTCCTGGGCTATTCTGATTGTGTTTCCACAATATTGAAATTGTTTCTTCCTGGCTGCTTGTAGTATTTTCTCCTTGATCTGGGGATTCTGGAACCTGGCTATAATATTCCTGGGAGTTTTCTTTTTGGGATCTTTTTCAGGAGGTGATCTGTGGATTCTTTCAACCTCTATTTTGCCCTCTGGATCTAAAACATCAGGGCCATTTTCCTTGAGAATTTCTTGAAGGGTGATTTCTAGGTTCTTTCTTTGATCATGGCTTTCAGGTAGTCCAATAATTTTTAAATTATCTCTCCTGGATCTATTTTCCAGGTCAGTGGTTTTTCCCATGAGATATTTCACATTGCCTTCTATTCTTTCATTTGTTTGGATCTGTTTAACAGCATCTTGATTTCTCATAAAGTCACTAGCTTCCATTTGCTCCAGTCTAACTCTGAAGGAATGAATCTCCTCAGTGAGCTTTTGAGATTCTTTTTCCATCTGGCAAATTTGGCTTTTTAAGGCATTCTTCTCCTCATTGCCTTTCTGAGCCTCTTTTGCCATTTGAGTTAGTCTATATTTTGAGGTATTATTTTCCTCAGTCAGGCTGTTGACTGTCATTTCATACTTTTCTTGCATCTTTTTCATTTCTCTTCCCAAATTTTCCCCCACTTCTCTTATCTGCTTCTTAAGGTCCTCTATGGCCTGTAGCCAGCTTGTATTTTCATTTGGGGCTTTTGGTGCAGGAGTTCTGACCTCACAGTCCTCCTCCATGCTTTGAGCCTCTTTGCCCCTAAAATAGGAGTCCAATGTTGAACTTTTCTGTTTATTTTGTTTCATTTGCCTAGGCATGTTGCCACTTAATTACTTGATTTTTTGGGCTTGTTGCCACAGTAGGACTCTGCCACCAGACAGGGGAGCTTCCGCCCAAACGTGGGGTCTTCACAACTTCCGCCAGTTGGGTGGCCTCTGTAAAGCCTCCACCCACTCTGGCAAGTTGGATACCCACCCCAAACTTCCCCCCAGACCACAATCCAGATCCAGGCAGTTTAAAGCAAGAGCGATTAACCCCCAGACTGATTGCTGGATCTTCCTACAGTTCGCAGACCAGGAGCTAGAGCCACTACTGACGCTGCAAAATGGCTTCTATGCCGCATTTCTTCAGCAGCTTTTCACCCCCAGGGGAGGCAGCCGCGCGTTCCCCAAATACTGGTCCCAAAGTCCATAGGGCACTAACCTCTCAGTTTGTCCTAGGCATATCTGTGCTGATACTTCTGGAATTGCCACAGTTGCTGGTGTTCTGGGGTCTGGCTGAAGGTCTGGCCGTCCTGGGGCTAAAACGGCGGACCTGGGCTCCACTCTGCGCACTGTGCTTTCGGTTCCCAGCGCACTGTGCTGCCTGCTCTCAGAGTGCTGAGCTGGCCGCTTCCTGCAGGGCTGCTGGGCTGTCCTCAGCAGGAGGTTAGCTTCTCTGTGCCATTCTGTGGGTGCTGTGGCTCCAGAAATTGTTTGGAGTCCCCTTTCACATTATTTGAAATTTGTGTGGGGCAGAGCACACTGGAAATGCTGTTTCTACTCTGCCATCTTGGCTCCACCCCCGCTACTCTTCTTTTAGGCCACTTCTTGACCCATGCATCTTTCCTTATATTAATTTGATCTCAGTCTCTTCTCTTCCCTCCCATTTCCCCCGCCCCCATCCCAAGTTTCTTGAGTTGGTTAAATTATTCTTTTCTTTCTTCTTACTTCTTTAGTTAGTTAATATTTTCTCCTCTCATCCATCAAATATAAATATATGGTTTAGAATGGAACCCTTCCTCCCTCCCCAATGACCATCCATCTTTCTAACTTACGTAAAATTAATTTGTGCCACTTTTTTCAAAAAACAGTCATTTAGTTTTTTTCTATCTTATTTCTTTCCCTTTCCATTTTATTCTGGAATCTAGTCTCTGCCCCTCTCTCCTTGTTTATGCATTTTTCTTTATTCTCCATGTTGCTCACAAGCATTTTGATCCCACCTCTGCACCATTCATCTGTTATCCCCCCTTGTAGATCATATTCTCTCCCCTTCTCCAGCTTTTAAAATGTTCTTTTTTTAAAAAATAAACTCAGTAATTATCAACAAACATAAACATTTCATGATACAAAAAAGAACAACATTTTGCTTGAATTTTTCTCATTATCATGATTTTGAGCATTTTTTCCCACATGGATATTGATAGCTTAGATTTCTTCCTTTAGAAACTGCCTGCTCATATCCTTTGACCATTTAGCAATTAGATGATGGCTCTATACTTATGAATTTATATCAGTTCCTTATGTATCTTAGAAATGAGACTTTTATCAGAGGAAAACTCAGTGTAAATATTTTTTTCTGTTAACTGTTTCCCTTCTAATTTTTGCAGCATTAGTTCTGTTTATGAAAATCTTTTAAAAGCTTTTTGTAATCAAAATCATTTGTTTTATCTTCTTGTTTGGTTGTGAATGATTTCCCTATTGATCTGAAATGAAATGTTTTCCATGCTCCTCTATCTTGTTTAAGATGTCACCCCTTAATATCTAAGTCATACATCTGTTTGGAGCTTATCTTGCTATATGGTGTGAGATGTCTGTCTATTCCTGATTTTTGCCAGATTACTTCCAGTTTTCCCGGCAGTTTTTGTTAGTAGTGAGTGGTAGAAGCCAGAAGTGAATAAGAGTGAAAAATGGAGACATTGAGTGAAAACATGTTTTTATAGATGTCTAACAGTAAAGGAGAGGAAAAATATGGGAAGCTAACTTGAGAAATTGGTGGCATTCAGTGAAAGACCTTATGTTTTTAAATGGTAAGGTAGGAGCCAATAAATAAGGAAAGATTGATTATGAAATAGAATGCTCAAGGGAGCAAGCTCTCAGAAGAAATTAGAGGTAATAGGATTAAGACCACAAGGGGAGGGATTGGCCTTGGCAAAGATATGACCCCCCCCCTTTCAGAGAGCAGAGCAAAGGAGGAGGAAGTAGGAGATGATCAAGAAGGGTTTGGAGGTTTGGAGTAGGGGAGACAAGGAAAATCCTGACTAGCGACCTTTCTACTAAGAGGGGAAGTTGTCTTCCTGGGAAGGAAAGAGGTGTTGGTGGCATAAGAGGGCTGTGGAGAAAGAAGATTGGGAATAGCCACTATGAAGTGTGTTTATAAAGAATCAACGAAGAATGAAAGTGTGCATTTAGGGAGCTATTTGGGGTTAGATTATAGCAATTTGTAGTTATCCAGACTAGCATGGTTACATGACCTTCTTTAGGGCCATTCAGTGAGTAGCAATGGAAAAGGCAGATAGATGATAGAGATCGTAGAGGGTAATCCAGGGTTGGAATTTGGCATGTAATGATTCTTTTGTCCATAGATGGGCTCTCTCTGGTTGGAAAATGTAAGAATTGTTTTTTTTAAATAATATAGTTTTGTCTTGCCCTAGAATTATGAGAGAGATTCCACTGTTTAATTTTTTTCTAGGCAGCTATACTGATTTACCTTTTGGTATTGCTCCCATTTGAAGTGTTTTCATGTCAAACAGCCTGCTCACTTAGAGGATCTTTTGGGGGAATAATTAGTAAAATGCTTCTGCTGTGTTAGAAGTCTATTAATGAATAGGCTCAGCTTTGTAGGAGATATTAGTCTGGGGTGCATCCTACTGTCCTATGGTTGGCCTTATATCACATCCAGTCTCTTTACTGGGTCTGTATAAGGTGTAGAGGCTCTGAAAAAAATGGAATAGATTTGGAATTATAAAATACAGATGTTGAGCAAAATGAGGCATAACAGTGTCAAAGGACACTAGCACTGCAAGAAGACATGACTTCTGTATGGTCAGACTGACTGACCTGGAGGACAAGAAAATTGATCTGGAGGCAGAGATAGCCTGACGACCATCAGAATCCCAGAAAAAGATGATGAGTTGAAATGCTTGGATATCGTACTGTAGGAATTAAGAGAATCAAGCTGCCTAAAAATGTCAAAGATAGTGGGCAAATCATTTATTTATTTATTTTTAACAAATGGTTTATTAATTTCTGGTTTACATCATTCATTTCTGCCAGATTTTGAGTTACAATTTTCCCCCATTTTCCCCCTACCCACCACCCCAAGATATCCCCTCATCCAATCTGCTCTCTCATATCTTCTCCCATACCCCCTTCGACTTTACCATTAGGGCGAGGTGAGTCTCTGTGCCCCAGTGCCTGAACAGTGCCTCTCCCAATTACATGCAAAATAGTATTAATAATAGTATTTATATGTATTTGAAACATTTAATTTTAAAACCTCAAATTTCAGATCCATTCCCTTCCTCCCTTGTCGCCCATTCCCTTTGGGAAGATAAGCAATTCAGTGTGTGTTGTACATGTATAGCTATGCAAAACATCATCATAGTAGATATATTGTAAAAGGCTGTTTATAATTCCTTCCCATCCATCCCACCCCCACCTGGTCCATTCCCTACTTTGATCCTGTCCCTCTTCGATAGTGGGTACTTCCAATCTCCCCTTCCTCCAGAATGCCATCCCCTCCATCATCCCCCCTCTCATCTTCCTTCCCCCTACTCTCCAGCAGGGTGGGATATCCCATTTATTATGTATGTCATTCTCTCACTGAGCCTGATTCAATGAGAATATGGTTTTGCCTTTTTGCCTTCCTATTCTTCCCCTCCCCTGTAGCCACTTCCCCTTGCTTCTTCTACATGAGATAGTTTACTGTACCCTGTCTCTCTCCATCTCCTCTTGCCACTTTCCTCTCTCACCTCATAACTTCACCCCTTAAGTATCATCCCTTCCCACCAAATTCAACCTGTGCCCTCTATCCGTGTATAACTGTAAACATATATACACAGATTCACATATGTATTCATATGCCCATATACCCTTCTTCCATTATTTTCATACTGAGAAATGTTTCATCAGTTACAGTTATTGTTTTTCCATGTAGGAATGTAAATAGTTCAACTTTGATAAGTTCATTTTGATTTCTTTTCCCTGATTACCTTCTCAGGAATCTCTTGCTTCTTGTTTCTAGATGTCAGATTTTCTATTCAACTCTAGTTTTTTCCTCAAGAATGCTTGAAAGTCCTCTATTCCACTGAATGACCATATTTTCCCCTGAAACAAGATACTCAGTTTTGCTGGGTAGGTGACCCTTGGCTTCAATCCCAGCTCTTTTGCCCTCTGGAATATCATATTCCATGCCCTTCAATCCCTCAGTGTAGAAGCTGCCGGATCCTGTGCTATTCTGATTGTGTTTCCACAATATTGAAATTGTTTCTTCCTGGCTGCTTGTAGTATTTCCTCCTTGATCTGGGAATTCTGGAACTTGGCTATAATATTCCTGGGAGTTTTCTTTTTGGGATCTTTTCCAGGAGGTGATCTTTGGATTCTTTCAACCTCTATTTTGCCCTCTGGGTCTAAAACATCAGGGCAATTTTCCTTGAGAATTTCTTGAAGGATGATTTCTAGATTCTTTCTTTGATTGTGGCTTTCAGGTAGTCCAATAATTTTTAAATTATCTCTCCTGGATCTATTTTCCAGGTTAATGGTTTTTCCCATGAGATATTTCACATTGCCTTCTATTCTTTCATTTGTTTGGATCTGTTTAATAGTATCTTGATTTCTCATAAAGTCACTAGCTTCCATTTGCTCCAGTCTAACTCTGAAGGAATGAATCTCCTCAGTGAGCTTTTGAGATTCTTTTTCCATCTGGCAAATTTGGGTTTTTAAGGCATTCTTCTCCTCGTTGCCCTTTTGGGCCTCCTTTGCCATTTGATTTAGTCAATTTTTAGGGTGTTATTTTCCTCAGTCAGGCTGTTGACTCTCATTTCATACTTTTCCTGCATCCTTCTCATTTCTCTTCCCAATTTTTCCTTCACTTCTCTTATCTGCTTCTTAAGGTCCTCTGTGGCCTGTAACCCCCTCATATTTTCCTTTGGGGCTTTTGCAGCAGGATTTCTGACCTCACAGTCCTCCTCCTGTTCCCTGCTTCAATCTTCTTTGCTCCCAAAATAGGATTCTAATGTTGAATTTTTCGTTTATTTTGTTTCCTTTGCCTAGGCATGTTGCCACTTAATTACTTGACTTTTGGGCTTGTTGCCAGAGTAGGAGTCTGCCACTAGACAGGGGAGCTTCTGTCCAGAATGCTGGGGTCTTTACAACTTCCGGTTTTGGCAAGTTGTATACCCACCCCAGACCTCCCCCCAGATCACAATCCAGATCCAAGCAGGTTAAAGCAAGAGCGATTAACCTCCAAGACTGATTGCTGGATATCCCTACAGTTCACAGGCCAGGAGCTGATGCTGCCACTGAAGCTGCAAAATTGCAAGTGTTCCGTGTCTCCTCAGTGGCTTCTAGCCCCCAGGGGAGGCAGCTGATGTGTTCCCCAAATACTAGTCCCAAAGTCCATAGGGCACTAACCTCTTACTTTGTCCTAGGCATGTCTGTGTTGATAATTCTAGAATTGCCACAGCTGCTGGTGTTCTGGGGTCCCTCCAGCCGGCTGCTGGCCTGGCTGCCCTGGGGCTAAGATATCGGCTCAGGTGAACCTGGGCTCGGCTCCCCGCTTGCTGGGCTGTCGGCTCCCAGAGTGCTGCGTTGGCCCTCCCAGCAGGGATGCTGGGCTGTCCTCAGCAGGAGGTTAGCTTCTCTGTGTTGTTCTGTGGGTGCTGGCTCTATAGAAGTTGTTCAGAGTCCCCTTTTACATGGTTTGGAAGTGGTCTAGTGGGAGAGCACCTTGGAAATGCTGTTTCTACTCCGCCATCTTTGCTCCACCCCCCATGGGCAAATTATTGATTGGTAGAAGCCATGGATTACTTCCTTGCATTTGTTGTTGGAAGGTGTTTACAAGTCAAATATTCTGCTCATGTCTGTTTGTTTTGTAGAAATGCCTTGAATACCTCTATTTTGTTGAGTTTTTCATTGATGAATAGGTTTACAGGGTATGTAGTTTTATGTTGTATCTCAAATTCTATTTCTTTTCAGAATATATTATTCTCTTCCCTTCTCTGGTTTCTAGTGGGCAATAGAAAAGTCTTAGCTTACTAAAATCTTCTGTCCATTGTATTTAAAGCTCTTTATCCGGGCTGCTTTCAAAATTTGTTGTTTTTCATTGGAATTGTTAAATATAACCCTATGTGTCTTGGAGTTTCAAGCTACAAATTTAAGTTATCAAGTACATAATGGGGCAGGGGTGGGAGAGGTAGGGAGCCTCTTGTGATTTTCTGGTGCTTCCTCAGGCCTGCTCAGTGCTATTTTCTTATTGGTATTAAAATTTCACCAGTGGGCTATTCTCTGCTTTGTCTCAATGAAAAAGGAAAGGGGATTTTGCAGTTCTCTGGTTCAGCTGGCATTTCACTAGATGCTTTTTTCTTTGTTAGGGTGGAACTTAGTCATTACAACCATATAGTCCTCACCTTGGGTGAGGAGACCTTTGGGTGCCCTGTCTGGTGATCGCTTTAAATAGTACTGCAGATGACAAAGCCATGGTCTGCTACTCTTCATTCCAGAAGAGGGGGATGGAGAATTTGTTGGGTCATTTGGAGAAACCTGGCACAGTGCACAGCCGTCTTGAGGCAGTGCCTCCTTCCGTCTACCTCCAGAAATACGGGGGAAATCCCAGAATGCCTGTCAATTGCAGGGCATTTCCTATGCACAGCTTATGTCTATGTTCTTCCTCTCCTTTAATTGCCCTCTTCTGAACCATCTCTAACACTTCCAGCCCACCCTGCTATTACTTCCTCTGAACTTTTGTTATATTTCTCATGATGACAATACAGCTTAGGATTTGTGGTTCCAGCTTAACTGGAATCTCTTCAAGGTCAGGAACCATGGTTTCTATTTCTTTGTAATCTGTCCAGGGAATTGGTTGATCAATACATGCCCCTAAAGGGAGCCTGGGGCCCCCCAAAGCAGCCTACAATGGAGTGTGATAGAGAGCACATTATTGTCATTCTTACAGTACTCGGATCCTAACTGGGCCCTGCTAAAATGCTTTGGGTTTGGTTCATTTCTCCCAAACTATTCTTTTTTACACTTTGTTTGATTTTAGTAAACAGTGAGCGGAGTACTACAATGGCATATCAGCACTGGATTAGCAATCAAGGGATGTGGGTTTCTACTTCTTTTTTGATTTTTTTGGAGGGAGAAGGCAAGGTAGTTGGGATTAAGTGACTTGCCCAAGGTCACACAACTAGTAAGTGGTAAGTGTCTGAGGTCACATTTGAACTCAGGTCCTCCTGACTCCAGGGCTAGTGCTCTATTCACTACAACACCTAGCTACCCCACGGTTTCTACTTCTGACTGACATATTGTATTCCTAACTGTGGGACCTTGGGCAGAACACGTTATTGCCCTGCTCAAAAACCAGCAGTGACTCTGAGGATCAAATAGGAACTCCTTGCCCTGTTCTTCAAACCTGTAGTAATGTGACTCAAGCCTAACTTTCTAAACATATTTCTACAGCATTTCCCTTGACCAGTGGCTTTATATCCCAAACCCATTGGCCCACTTGGTGTTCCCTAAACTCAACATTCTTGTTCCCTAACTTTGCAAGAGCCATCCCCCATGTTTGGAATGCTCCCCTTCCCCACTTACCTTCTTTGGAAAGCCTTGCCCCATGCCCCTAGTTTTCAATGTTCTGTCCTCCACATAGTCTTATACTGTAACTGTCTAGTCATGTCTGACTCTTTGTGACCCCATTTGGAGTTTTCTTGGGATAGATACTGGAGTACTTTGCCATTTCTTTCTCCAGCTCATTTTACAGATGAGGAAACTGAGGCAAACAGGGTGAAGTGACTTGCCCAGGGCCACAAAGCTACTAAGAGTAACTGAGGCTGGATTTGAACTCAGGTCTTCCTAACTCCAGGCCCAGCACTCTAACCACTGTGATATCTAGCTACCGTATTGTAGTTACATATTTATTTAAATGTTGTGTTCAAGAAGCTTTTATTGTGCTTGTACTAAGTGCAAGGCTGGGTACTAGGGATGCAAGGGCAAAGCAAGAAAAAGCCTTCTAATGTGTCTTTCTGCCTTCCCTCACCTATCAAAGTGATTTTTCTAAAGTATAGGTTGCTGCTCAAGGAGCTTCTATGAATTCCTTTTACCTTCTGGATCAAATACAGCTTGTTCTTAGTTCAGTCTTAGTGCAAATTTAAGTTACTAAAGTGTAAAAAATGCACTAAGACTTTTGGGACTCTCAGTCTAAAGTTCTCTTTGGAGCATTCAAGGCTTTTCACCAAGCTAGTAGTCCCTTCCCACCTTTCCAGTTTTGTTTTGTTTGTAGATTTTACTCCCCTCTGTGTGTTCTACAAACCAGCTGCAATCTGCCCTACTTGCAGTTTCTCCAATAGGACACTCCCATCTCTTGTTTCTGGACCTCTCACTGTACCAGCTGTCCCTCATGCCTACAACATTCACGCTCCTCAGTTCCACCTCCTGGCTTCTCAAAAGGCTCGATTCAAACCCTGCCGTCTGCTAGTATCTTTTAATTCTGCTGGTCCAGCTACTCTCTCTCTATCTTGTACATATCAACTTGTACATACCAACATACCAACTTGTTTACACATCTTCTCCCCCAATGGAATGGGAGCTTCTGGAAGGCATGGCCTGGGATAATTCATTTCTCTGTAGCCCCAGAGCTTAGCCCAATGCCTGACCCAGAATAAGTGCTTAAGACATGTTTAATGATAGATTGACTCAAGTAACCTCTGGGCAAGGGCCTGGGGGATACATAGACAGAAATGAGACAGTTCCTGCCCTCAAGAACCTTATATTCTCCAGAGATGAGTCTATTTTGGAACGTTAATTCAGCCAAAATGTACGAAGAAAGGTTCATGTCCTTAGAGCAGCTCCTGGAATTTGAGCAAACCCTTCCAGTAGCACTTAGAGCTTATCTTACAACACAAAGCACTTTGTGCTCCAAGCTGGCTCAAGGCCTGCCAGTGTCAGATAATATTCTGTGCCTAATTTCAGTTTATTGCTGACTGTGCCTGTTATGGTCGGGGATGGGGGTGGGAGAGGGGACAGGAGGCAAGCAAGGAATACAGTTCTGAAGAGTTATGTGTGAGGGCAGAACACCAACAGCTTTAAGCAGAGGGGCTGCTACCAGCCCTGCCAAAGCTCGACTTCCTGCCATCTTCAGAGCCCTACTATGCAGATGTGCCACGCAGAGTTTTGTCCACAGTATTTGGATTGGGGCAAGTCTACTAATCCATCCCAATATCCAAGGGGCCATTGCTATATCTGTGGGGTCATCAATTTGCATCACTCTTTCATCATTCTGGGTCCCAGATGGCTTCAGATGGGCAGAAGGCATAACAAGATCAAGGAAGACATTATGGTATTCTTGGGTCAAAATTCCCCCAGCTTGGTTGCTTTTCTCAGGCTTCAAGGATTGGTGTCCCTGAGGTGGGAGCCTTTGCTGCTGATTGACTCTGCAGACTGCTTTTGGAGTTCCACGTTATTTATTTGCGATATGAGTTATATTATTCTCAATGGCAAGAAGTCTGTGACAAAGGCCCCCATTCATGTAACGGTCCACCCTGGCCATAGCACAGAGCAAATGTCTAGAGAGTTTCCCCAGCTTGTATTTACAGTTTTCCCCAAAGCTGTTATTATTTTAGTAATGGAAAGACCAAGTAGGAACTTTATCATAAAGCCCAGCGAGCGTCATCAATGTGTCTTTGAACTGGGCGTTTTCATCAATGGCTCTTTTGAAGCTGCCAGTGGTGAGGAAGCATAGCAGAATGAACTTTGAACAGCTTGTTTGGAAAGCCTTCTGCCGTCTCTGGCTGAGCAGACAGGTGGCCAAAGCCGGCGAGTTCCTGCCAATTTCTAAAGTTACACTTTTATCCACTAAACAAGCATCCTGATCCGGGTTACCAAACAGGGCACTCGGCAGGAGCCCCTGCGCGTGCATATTAAATATCGTTCCTTCCGCGGCCTGGGCCATCCACTTTCGGCGGGCTGGATCTAAGGCTGTTTCACCCTCTTCCTGTATTCCTGGCTTTGGCTAAGGGCCTCACCCTAGAGACCTTTCTCAGAAAGGGTCTTCATGGAGAACAGTGGATGCACATGCTTCTATTTTAAAACCACATGTTCAGCACATTTGGCATTTGTGAAATGGAATATGGTTTAAGTTTGTTTCAATAAAAAAAGCAAGTTCTGCTGGAAAGACCAGTGTCAAAGTGCAAAAGTTTTTATACACAATGAGGGGATTTCCCCCTCCCCCTCTCTCAAGGGCCAAAGAGGAGAAAATAATAAAGCTTACCCTTTGGGTCCCAATAGCCAGGCTGTGTGGTGGCTTGTTATGGAAACACCATCTTTTTTATTTATTTTGGATTCAGCTGATTTATTGTAAGAGTCCTATCAAGAAAAGCAGCTCTAGCCTGCCATATGAAACTCAGGATGTATTCCCAGTAAACAGTCTCAGTGTCAAAGTTTAATGGATCATATTAAAAGACGATTGTTGTGTGAACTATGCTTTTGTACCAGCATGACACATGGGAAGCTATTGCCTTTAAAGCCCCCCTCATTCCCTAAATCAATATTCATAGGCAGTAAATTGTCCAGCTGAAGATGAACCAGTGACCCTGACCAGGCACAGTCAAATTAAGATGTGAACTTTGATTCCCAAGCCTGATTATTAAATCAAAAGTGGTAACAGGGGAGGAATCTAAGGCTGAATGCCCCAACGTGACTCTGCGGGGCTGGTGTCACTTAGCACTAAGGGAAGGAATCTCAACAGGAGCTCATAGCACTGAAATAGTCAAGCTCTTGGCCCAACTGAGCCATTAACTCAAATCAGCAACTGTTTATTGGGCTTGGACTGTGTGCAAGACTTCACGGAGGATATGGGAAAAGGGAAGATGTAGTCTTAGCCATCGAGGAGTTCAGAGTTTAGTTGGGGTCAAAACACTTGAAAAAGCTAAATAGCCCACAACAATAATATAAGCAGCATCAGGAGAGGTGGGATTTTGTCTTTTCTGGTCCACTTCCTAGCCTTGCAGACTTCAGTAAATCATCTAAGCTCTTGGAAGTCTTCCATAAGAGGAGGGTAAGAATGCCTCACCTGCTTGATGGGGCTGTTGTGCAGTTCCCAGGAGAGCACGTTGTGTGACAACCCCTGGGAAAGTAGGGCATCAACAGAAGGAGCCTTTCTAATAGAAAGGAAGCACCTTGAGGGTGGGCTCCATCCTCAGTGCCTTGCACAGAATAGGTGCTCCTGGGCTGCCATGTTTCACTGTGTTGTCACAACCCCAACCTAACAACCCATGTTTCTTTAGCATAGAAAAGTTTGTCAAAAGGTTTTCCTCACAACCACCCTAAGTGTCCAGAGGAAATGGTCTGATTAAACTAATTCATCCAGATTTACATATGGTGATGTGCTTTGTCGATGAATCTATCTCACCTAATTCTCCCCCCCCCCACCCCCCCCGCCAATCTCTTAAAATGTCTATCTCTTCTTTGAGGTGGTTGGTAATCATAATACATAGCTTGGAGTAGTAGGCAGGGTTAGCCTCAAAGTCAGGAAGGCCTGGGTTCCAGTGCCATTTCTCATAAGTACTGGCTGTGTGATCCTGGACAAGTCACTCACCGTCTTTATGCTAATCTAGATATCTCTTTAAGATTATATAAATTGCAGAGGAGATGCCAACCTGATTTGGTAGAAGGATTTCCCTCACCAGCAAGTTCCTTCTCCATGTAAAGCCATAGTTCTAGTTCTTATGTTCTTTTTTCATAATGATAAGTATGCCTTTGCTGTCTTCCTGTCAGATGACCAAAATGTACTCAACATCTGCAGTCTTTTCAGTCTCCTTTCTAGCTGCATTTGATATGAAAAACCTTCTATTTCTCCTTCCACTTAAGTCACTGATGAGAATGATGAATAGAAGACCCAGATTCAAGGACCAGCTTGGCCCCTTACTGTGAAACACTGGGCAACGTCACTTTACCTCTATGTTCCTCAGTTTCATCATCTGTAAAATGAGATTGAATCAGGGGTTCTTAGCTTGGGGTCTTAGGTTTCAAAAATATATTTTGATAACTTTCACTAAAATATGTTTCCTTTGCAATCTTATACATATTCTTTTATTCATTTAAAAACACTCTTGAGAAGGAAGAGGTCCGCAGGTATCAGCAAATTGCCAGAGGGCTCGAGGACACAAAAAAGGTTAAGAATCCCTGGAATAAATGGTCCTGAAGGTCCTTTCGAACTATAACATCCTATGGGCTGCCAGGCCCAAGCCAGAGCCCAGTGGCATATCCCTAGAGACCTCTGTATGCTATTGCTCAACTGGTATTTGTCCATCCCCTGGACTAAGTCATTGAGTCAACAAATATCTGAGGACCTCCTGGTTTCTGGACCATGTGCAGTACCTTCCTATGACTTATATTTATTGTTCTTGAATATTTAAAAGATGTGATTGCAAACTCCATGACCCAGTATACTGAAACACTCATTCTCATTCTTTCCACAAAAATCCAAGAGATCCCAGAATGTTAAGGTAGCAGGAACATTAGCCTTTATCTAATCGAATCCCCTGGTTAATAGATGAGGAAACTGAGGCCTAGGGAGTTGAAATGATTTGCTCAAACTGGGATAACTTGCCATGACACTATTATGTCACCACTCATTTCCACAGCTCTACCATAATCCATCATACTTTGCTGGCACTACTTGTAATAGAAAAACCAACCAGGGCCATGTTCAGAAGCTGGTGGCCTTAGCTCTTGGCGACTTTACATGTCTACATATCTGTATCTATAGCTATCTCTATCTAACTGCTTCTTGGTGTTCCCTTTGGATGGCCCAATTTCAGTACCCAGGAGGTCTTACTTTTATTTGGGTTGGAAATAGATACTAGAAACTACCTTCCAACCAGAGTGTTGTCATGAGTCCACAGCAGTTTGGAGAGGTGTCACCAGCAAACCTGAGTAAGGGAACTTGCTTTTGTGAACCAAGGCCCTATCTGTAGCCAGCTGGTGGATGGAACAGCGCCACCACGCTGTGCACATTCGCCTTGCTCTGGGACTAGCTTTCTGGGACCCACCCTCTATGGCCAATTGATTTTCTGAATCTAATTTTCTTCCATTTTGTTACTACATGATTTGATAGCATGTTGCTAGGGAAGCAGAATTCCATGATGACATGGACGTCCATTTAGCCAATAAAACTATTGCTTTATATTGGGTTCCCATGTTTGATCCCTGCTGTCAAGGGGACACATTTCCCAGGGGAACAGGCATACAGTCTATCTTATGCTGGTTTGGGTGGTTGTGAACAGTCAATGTCTACAACTAGACTTCTGTATGTAAACCTGGTTTACTCCAGTAAACTCAGGTGATGCCTTCCAGAAGCAAGCATTTATTAAATCAGAAAAATAATCAGATTATATGTAGTAAAGGTAATAATAACAATAACAACAATAGACTAACATTTGTAGGGGGTGGCTAGGTGACACAGTGGATAGACTACCAGAACTGTAGTCAAGAACACTCATCTTCCTGAGTGTTCCAGCCTCAAACACTGACTAGATATGTGGCCCTGGGCAAGTCGATTAACTCTGGTTGCCTCAGTTTCCTGTAAAACGAGTTAGAGAAGGAAATGGCCAACTACTCCATTATCTTTGCCAAGAAAACCCCAAATGGGGTCATGGAGAGTGGGGCGTGACTGGACGACAATAAACATTTACACAGTACCTGCTATATGCCAGCTACTGTACTAAGTACTTTAGAAATATTATCTCATTTGATCCTAACCACAGAGATGAGTGCTGTCAAGGAAACTGAGTCAAACAGATTAAACACCATATCCAAGGCCACATATCTCGTAAGTGTTTAGTGCCAGATTTGAAGCCCAGTGCTCTAGCCATCACACCATTTAACCACCTCTAAGGTCACGGTAGCTCCTTATGTTGGCAGAGATGAGACCTTGGCTAACAGTCCACCATCATAAAGGGGACTGAGGTGGACCTAGCATGACCTAGTTTCGATGAAGTCATGCTAGCTCTTCAGGAGGACTGCTTTTTTAATGAAATGGTCACTATCCCTGTAAGTAATATGTTCTGAAATGTCAGAAGAGCATCTATGCCCTTGTGGGCTTTCAGACTTATCTTGGGTGTCAGCTACACATTAGGCCCTTGTGCTCTGTCCTTTCCAGTCACAAGATCATTCCTCTTGGTCGAAATGGGAGTTGAGCAGTTCTGTCTCCTCCATTGGCATGAGGTTGAGGCTCGCTCCCTTCTCTGATCCTATTCTTTTTCACCAATATAACCAAAAACAAGAGCCGAGTTGGAAGATTATCCAAGTGGTATAGCACAGAATATTGGGAATGCTTTCCAAATTCAAAGCTGTGGGAATCTGAGGAAAGGAGATGTGCTTTGGGCCTTGAGGGCCAGGTACCAACTACCCAGGTACTGTACCAGGTACGGGAGGGCGAGGAGGACATGCTTTGTTTAAAGAAACCCAAACTAGGGAATTAGGGATGGGATCAGAATGTTGAGGTGACTAAGCCTATTCCCTGATTCTAACCTGGCCTGCTAAAGTATATGCTAGTTTCCTAAGTAAGTACTTCTGGGACCATTATAGCAATGAGACTTACTCTAGCCATTAATTCCTGGAAACCATTTTTATCTATGTGCTTGGGTTCCAATTTTGGTCAAGACTTAATGGGTCTATGATCTCATGATGTGGTCATTCCATACTTGGGGGTACCTACTCTGTTGTTTTAAGAATAAAACATCCTTAAGGATAGGGACTGTTTAACTTTTGGATTTGTGTGCCTGGTACATGGAAATCACTAGATAAAGGAATGTTGATTTCCTGGCCTCCCTCCGCTAATTCTAGAGCTACAAGCTGGAGTGATTTGAGGCTCATGATCACTGGCATTGAAAACTGTTGTTCTCTGCAACTCTTGGGCCAATTCCCACACTCCATTATTTTTGGATGTAATTAATTTTGAAATATCTTAATATTTGTACTTTTCCCAAAGTCTTCTTATTATTTTCATATTTTACTTGATGGAAGACAAGGAAGGCCTGATAAATATTATCTGCTATAACAAGAGCACTCGGACATCTCATTCTCACAAAGAAAAGGTCACTTTAATCAGAATTACCATTTCCTGGTGTTTCAAAGGAAACACTGAAACTAAGATGACATTGACAAATTGCCACTATTTATTTAAATGGTGTAATGCAATCTACCAGTAGTTCCCCAATCTGCATGTTTGGAGCAGTTGACCTGATCAACTAATGCAAACAAATTAGCCTCCTGGGTGCTCTCTGCATTCTAGAGGCAATTACATATCATAATCTGATAGTATTTGATACACAAACTCTTCCATCTAAATCACTTTGTTGAATGGGAGTATTAAAATTACAACATATGTGTCTTTGTTAAGCATGACAATCATTTCTATAAATTGCATGTTTAAAATATTTTTACAGATTTAAAACAGGAAAAAAAAACCCAATGTGTGTGCAGCATTGAGATGCTAATTCATGTCGCTCACTATCGCCAAAAGAGTTTTCTTTGGAGGCCCAGCTTTGATCTACATTGTGTTATTAGGTTTTATTCTCTTCCAGGTTATTAAGCAATAAATTAAGCCAATTTAATTCTAATAAGAGAATCAATTAGCTAAACTGTATTGTCTGTCAACTATTTCTAATTGTGAAAGGCCTCAATTTATCTGAAATGGGAAGAAAGGGCATTTTTGTATAGAATGCCAAAATGACCCTGAAAGAAAACTATCATGTTTTCTTCTTTTAAAAAATACATGTGTGCATATGTCTTTTGTTTTTCCATCATTCAATACACAGCTCCTACCAGAAAGAAAAACAAGTAAGCAGAAGCCATCCAATATGGTGTCCTCTCAGATAAGGTATACAGTATTCTGTCCAAGTGGTCCCCTACCTCTTTCCTCCAAGTATGGGAAAGTGTATCTCATTATCTTTTCTCTAGACTCTTGTTCACTTTTTCAATGGCTACATTATACTTTTTAAAATAAGCTTTTCACTATATTGATTTTTAAAATTTTACTTATTTCATTTTACAAGTATCTATTTTCTGTCCCTTCTCCCTTTCCATTGAAAACAAAACCCATTGAAGAATAAGTATAGTCAGGCAAAACAACTACAACATTGGCCCTGTAAAAATGTCTCATTCTGCATCTTGAGTTGCTGCCTTCTCTACCGCAGGTCAACAGCATTCTTCACGTTGAGCCCTCTGGCACTGGGCTTAGGCCTCATATTGATCAGAGTTCTGAACTCTTTAAAACTTTTACATTGTTGTTGTTATTGTAGAAATCCCTCTCCTGGATCTCTTGATTCCACTCTGCACCAGTTCATGCAAGTCTTTCCAGGTTGCTCTGAAACCATCCCTCTCACCATTTGTCTGGCTTGGTGGTATCCCATTGCATCCAGAGAACAGATTTTGTTAAGCCATTGTCCAATTCATGGCCCTCTCCCCTTAGTTTCCAGTTGTTGACCACTATTTTTAAAGAATTTCTATGAATATTTTTACACATATGAATCCTTTTGTTTTTCCTTTGATCTCTTTGGGATATCTACCCAGTAGTGGCATTGCAGGGTTAAAGGGCATGTGTGTTCATTTCTGCTTTGGGGGGCAGAGTTCCAGATTGCTTTCCAGAATGTCTGGACCTTCAGGCCTCTACCAACAGTGCATTAAGGTTCTGCTTTCAAGCAGCCCCTCCCACATTTGTCATTATCTGTTTTTGTCAATTTTGCCAATCCCAGGGGGTATGTGGCAAAAACCTTGAGAGTTGCTTTAATTTGCATTTCTCTAAGTATTAGTGAGTTGAAGCACTTTGAAATGGCTATTAATAGCTTGGATTTCTTCATTTGAAAGCTCTGGTTCATATCCTTTGACTATCCATTAGGGAATGGACCTGGATCTTATGAAGTTGAATCACTTCCTTATATGTCTTTGAAATGAGACCTTTATTAGAGAAACTTGCTGCAAAGATTTCTTTCTTTTTTCCCAATCTTAGCTGCACTCAACCTACCATCTCTTTTTTAAAAAAGTAATTGTTTTCTTTAATTAACAAAAATCCAGTGAGATGATGATTCTATGGCTTAGTCTACACCCTGAGTCGGTCAAGGCTACACCAGGAAATGTGGGGAATATGGCTCATCACGAGTCCTCTGGAATCATGGTTGTTCATTTTCTTCATCAGAGTTTCAATCCCCCTCTTTATAAAGAAAAAGGAGGTGGGCAGATATAACTTATTATTTCAATGAACAAAATGATTGTTCATTGAAATAATAAATTTCTACAAAGCGGTGTAAAGAGCGGTGAGAGAGAAGCCTTGGTGCATTCTGCTTTTGCTTCCTTGCCCAGATCTCTGTGAAAGATTCAGATCCTCCTTGTCTCGCCTTTTACACCCCTCTTCACAATATAGCCTCCCTGGTTAGAGTTTGCTCTGCTCAGGAACTCCATTCCCACCCCCTGACATGGCTCCAGCTCTCCTGCTGGGAACACTTCCCTAAGATGTAGGCTGTTGAGGTCATCTTCTTTGGGACAGGGAGGGTCAAGGCCATCCCCCCTTGACATTGTAGTGAAGCCGCCTTAGAATAATTTTTATTCACAGAATTACATGCATACACTTAGAAAGGGAACTTCTTATATCAAAATACAGTTGATAAAATATTAAAACCCCAAACCAAAAGCAAGCTCCTGGACCACAGGTTAAGAACCCCTGCTTGCTAACACAGATCCAGTACACCTACACTCTAAATCTGGGCGAGTGCATGCTCAGAATCTTTCTTCAGAAGACCCATGTAAACACATCTCCCTCTTTGGCAAGGACTCTTAGCAGTGCCGTGGCGATTGTAATATCTTAGGCATGGAAAGTCCCTTTTCAGCACCTCCCAGTTTTGATGTGTTCAGAAGAGAAAAGCAGAAGAAGGTGGCTGCAGCCTGCAGGACTGAGCACTTCCCTCCCAGGCCTGGCTTGTGCTTCTCCTACCCTGCACAGCTCCCTTTGACCTAGGCCAGTAGAGGCTACTTCATGCTTGCCTATCTGTGGCCTGGGCACTCTTGGGGTCATCTGATAGCCAAAGCCAGTACTTGGTTGCTAGATTGTCTGAAAACTCAAGATATGCCACTGAAGGTGTCATGAGTGGAAAAAAGTTTAAGAAGCCCTGGTGTAGAGGACAGAGCACTGGGCGTGTAGTTAAGAAGCCTTGAGTTCCAATCCCACGTTAGACATACTGATTTTGGACAAGTCGCTTAACCTCCATGGGTTTCAGATTCCTCATTTGGAGATAGATATAGAAATCAAGCATTTATTAAGTGTTTACTATGTGATGGGTCCTTTGCCAAGCACTTGGGTGGGTGGGTGAGTAGGTGGAGGGGATCCAAATCAAGTAAGAAAGATAGATTCTCCCCTTCAGATGGACAACAACTAAAGGGTAGCTACAAAGCGCGGTAAGCAAATGATCACTCAGCCGAGTCCAGATTCCTGGGATGGGGACCATAGGCTTAGTGTGTGGAGATGAGGATGATGTCTGGAGTTCAGGTGGGTGGTTTGAGGTGATGACCCGGAAGTGTTGTGCTGTCCGACAGGTGCCCTCCGAAATCTATCCTCGTTGTTTACATTTGATCCTATGACCTTCCAATGATACGATCTTCCCATGCCCCTCATTAGCTCGTCATTCAGAGGAAGTCCCAGTCCTGGACACCTTTTCAGCAAGGTGCTTGTGGGCATGGAGGGTTGATGCATGTGAGAGCTTTGTAGATTCCTACAGTCTTTTTAGTCTCCTCTGGCCTTTGCTCAGTTGAGAATTCTGCCCCCAGCTAGAGTAGCATCAGATGGCTACTTGTTTGCTTTTAACTATTTTTTGTAGTATAACCTTCAAAAATTGAGGTCACTTATCCACTTTGAGCTCAGTGGGGTCAGTCAGGGATTAAGCAAGCATTTATTAAGCAGCTCCCATGTGCCAGGCACTGTGCCAAGTGCCAGAGATGAGAAGACAGGCAAAAATAGCCCTTGCTCTCAAGAGTCCGCATTGTAATGGAAGAGGGGATGCCACCTAAAGAACGAGGATGTCCCAAACATATTCCAGGAGGAGGCATGGCATATGGGGGGACACGCAAGGTCTCATACAGGATATAGAATTTAAGGGGAGATTTTAGAAAATGCAGAGAAATCGAGACTGAGGTGAGGAAGCCTGAGAGAGCCCATATAAAAGCATGGACCTGGGAGGGGGCAGAGTGTCTTATGTGAGGAAGAGCAAGTAGACCACTGTGGGCAGACCATGGATCACAGTCTGGGATGAAAGGAGTAAAGTTCAAGACAAGGCAGGAGCCAGGTTGGGAAGAGCCTATATTTGATCCTGGAGGGAATAGGAAGGCCCTAGATGTTATCTGGGGGAGGGGAGTGGAGGTGGAGGGACATGGTCAGACCTATGCTTTAGGAGAATTACCATGGCAGCTAAATGAATCAATGAAGAGATGATGAGGTCTCCAACTAGGATGGCTGCTATGTGAATGGATAGGAGGCATCCACAAGAGCCTTAGAGATGGCAGAGACAAGACATGGCAACTGACTGGATGCGTGGGATGAATGAGGATGAGGAGTCAAGGAGAGATTAGGTGATTGATTGGGAGGTTTAGAAGAGGGGAGAGTTTGCAGGGGAAGATAATGGATTCTGGTTTAAATATGTTGAATTTGAGGTACTTGACATTGAATTTAAGGTGTCCAAAAGGCAGGTGGTAACACAGACTGTAGCTTAGGAGAAATGGGGGTGGGGAGGTTATAGTAGGGACAAGTGGCTAAAAAGGAGGGGGAGAGAATGGGATCAAGAGTATACAAAAGCTGGCATTCCTATATATTTCTAACAAAGCTCAACAGCAAGAAACAGAAAGAGAAATTCCATTTAAAGTTACTGTAGGTGTCATAAAATATTTGGGAGTCTACCTGCCAAAACAAACCCAGGAACTATATAACATAATTACAAAACACTTTTTTTTCCTTTTTGGAGTGGAGGCAGGGCAATGGGCATTAAGTAACTTGCCCAAGGTCACACAGTTAATAAGTGTTAAGTGTCTGAGGCCAGATTTGAACTCAGGTCCTCGTAACTCCAGGGCTGGTGCTCTATTCATCTAGATACCTAGCCACTCCCTATAAAACACTTTTCACACAAATAAAGTCAGATCTAAATAATTGGAAAAACATCAGTTGCTCATGGATAGGCTGAGTCACTATAATAAAAATGACAATTTAACCTAAATTAATTTAACTATTTAGTGCCATCCCAATCAAACTACCAAAATTATTTTATAGAACTAGAAAAAATAATAACAGAATTCATCTAGAAGAACAAAAGGTCCAGAATATCAAGGGAATTGATGAAAAAAATGCTAGGAAAGTTGGCCTAGCCATACCAAATTTTAAACTGTATTAATAAAGTAGCAGTCATCAAACCACTTGGTACTGGCTGAGAAATAGAGTAGTGGATCAGTGGAATAGATTAGGTACATAAGACACAATAGTCAATGACTATAGTAACCTACTGTTTGATAAACCCAAAGACTCCAGCTTCTGGGATAAGAACTCACTATTTGACGAAAACTTCTGGGAAAACTGGAAAATAGTATGGCAGAAACTGGGCATAGGTCAGTATCTTACACTGTATACCAAAATAAAGTCAAAATGGGTTCACAATTTAGATATAAAGGCTGATACTATAAGCAATCTGGGAGAGCAAGGAATAGTTTACCTGTCAGATTTGTGGAGAAGGGAAGAATTTGTAACCAAACAAGAGAGAGGGAACATTACAAAATGCAAAATGGATACTTTTGATTACATTAAATTGAAAAGTTTTTGTACAAAGAAAGCCAATGTAACCAAGATTAGGAGGGAAGCAAAAACCTGGGAAAGAATTTTTACAACCGGTGTCTCTGATAAAGACATAATTTCTAAAATATGCAGAGAACTGAGTCAAATTTATAAGAATACAAGTCATTCCCCAATTGATAAATGGTCAAAGGATATGAACAGGCAGTTTTCAGAGCAAGAAATTAAAGATATCTATAAGCATATGAAAAAAATGCTCTAAATCACCGTTGAATAGAGAGATGCAAATCAAAACAACTCTGAGGTAGCACATCTTAACCAGATTGGCTAAGATGACAAAACAAGAAAATGATAAATGCTGGAGAGTATGTGGAGAAATTGGAACACTAATGCATTGTTGGTTGAGTTGTGAACTAATCCAACCATTCTGGAGAGTAATCTGGAACTATCCCCAGTAGGCTATAAATAAATACATACCCTTTGACCCAGTAATACCACTTCTAGGGTTGTATCCCAAAGAGATCATAGAAATGGGAAGTGGATCCACATGTACAAAAATATTTATAGCGGCTCTTTTTGTGGTGGCAAAGAATCGGAAATCAAGGCGAATACCCATCAAATGGGGAATGGCTAAACAAATTGTGGTATATGAATGTAATGGAATACTTTTGTGCTATAAGAAATGAGGAGCAGGCATACTTCACGATAACCTGGAAAGACTTATATAAACTGATGCTGAGTGAGGGGAGCAGAACCAGGAGAACATTGTATAGTTCAGTTACAGACACATATCTGTGATGACTGACTTTGATAGACTGTGCTCATCTCAGCAATGCAGGGCTATAAGACAACTCCAAAAGACTTATGATGGAAAGGGCTATCCACATCCAGAGAAAGATTTATGGAGTCTGAATGCAGATTGAAGCAAGCTACTTGCTCTCTTTTTCATTTTGTTGTTCATTCCATTGGTTATAATTCTTCTTTACAACTCGACTAATGTTTAATATGAAGGTATATATAGAACCTATATCAGATTACATGCCGCCATGGGACAGGGGAGATGATAGGGGAGAAAATTTGAAACTCAAAAGCTTGTGGAACTGAATGTTGCAAACTAATAGCAAATATATTTTTAAAAATATATAAAAAGAATTGTATGTAGGAAAATTGATTTTGGCAAGAAAAAGGTCTATCTCTCCATTCAATATAGGAATGAAAGAGGAGATGGTGGGAGAAGATATCTGAAGAAAGTGAGATGAGGAGAAGGGCTGAAGGAGACAGTGGAGAATGGCCTCATTTTTTTCAGTGAAGTATGAGACCAGGGCTTCAGCTCAGTGGATAGTGGTCCTGAAGGAAGCTTGGAGAAGGATGAAAATATTTGGAAGAGCTAATAATAATAGTGACTTAGAGAGGTGTAGAAGGATTGCCTAGCTGCAATTAGGGTATAGTTGAGATTCGATAACCAAAATTCTTTGGACTCAGCATGGTTGAAATATGGCAAGATAGGATTGGTAATAGACTAAGGAGGCAAGAGATCTGGATGTAAAATACAGTGGCTACTTCAGCTCTTAACACTCACCAGATTCAAATGTAATTGGGAAATATTTAACAAAATAAAACAATAAAACATAGATCATATTCATATGTCATTTTCTAAGTCAATATGTGAATGGGAGAGATCCTTATATATTGTTCAGTGGCCCCCATTTCCATTTTGGAAGCAGCTAGGTAGTGCTGCAGTAGATAGAATGCTGGGCCTGGAGTCAGGAGGACCCGAGTTCAAATCTCAGTTCTCCTACTTTATTCCAGGTGTACCCTTGCACACAGTAATCAGGCAGCCTCTCTGGGCTTCAGTTCCCTCATCTATAAAGTGAATTATTAGACAAGATGACCTCTGATCTCTAAAGTCTTTTCTGGCTCTAAACCTGTGATGATGCTAAGCTAGGAGATGGGCAGGCCCTTGATTAGGATGCTTAAGACACGATGTATTTGGCTGTTTTAGCTTACGTATTTGGGAAACTTTGCTATTTTGTAGGACAACTGGACTTGAGATATCAAAGACATAAATGCTTTATAATTAATTATAAAATCTACTGTGACCTTAGTCCCTGACTTCGTGAGTATGTGTATGTGTGTGTGTACACACACGGATGTCAACTAGAAGAACCCAAAACGTAAAGAGATTTTTAAAAAGGCAAATCTATATTAACTTGAATAGCACTTGAGGTGTTTTTAAATGAACATTTAATTAAAATTTAGTCAAGTGATAATATGTTAATTAAACCCCCATTGTTGCATCAGAACTCTTATTGAGTTTAATAACTATGTGAGAGATAGGAATCTAGTTTTCCTGCAGTTTCTACCACATTAGAAAATGTATAATCAATTTAAAAAGCAACAGTATTGTAAGACTGGGACACAATCTAACGAGGATGGTTGTATTTGGTCTTTCAGGCACATCCGGTCTGCTGTTCACAGGACTGCAGAGTGAAATTGCATACACCCAAGCCAAGTGGCAGCTCCCCACCATTCCTCCACTTCTCCACAACTTCCCAGAAGAAGGTATGTTTGAAAGCACCATGATCCAAGTGAAGGGATCTATATGCCTTTGTCTCCCTTCCAGGCATTCTGAGCCAAGCCTCAGTAAAGAATGACCTTTGGCTCTGGCCATCCAGCCTCTTAGAGCCTAAGAAATTTCTGATGTAATAAGGAAGCATGTAGCATCTACCAGGGGAGGCAGCATGTGCAGAAACTCAGGGGTGGGCTATGGAATGTTTTGTTACAGTTTGGAGGACTGGGGGAGAAGTTTCGAAAGGGAGGCTGGAGCCACTTGGTAAAGGGTTTTAAATTCTAAAAAGAGGAATCTGTATTTGATCTGATAAGGTGATAGGGAGCCACTGGTGATTTCTGAGCAGAGGAATGCCATGCTCAGAGCTGTGCTTCAGGAGGATCACTTGGTAAGGGAAGAAACTGGAGGCCAGAAGCTAAAGCAACAGCCCAAAATAGGGACGGTGGCTATGTGCATAGAGACAAGGGATACCTGAGGAATTATGGGTATAGAAGTAACAAGAATTGACAACTCCCTCCAAAAAAAAATTGACAAATGATTGGATATGGTAGGTGAGAGCAAAAGAAGAGCCCAAGGACACTGAAAACTTGTTACCCTGGATGTAAGTAGGGAAGTGAGGAAGAATATGTGTTTGAGTGGAAAGATAATGAATTCTGGTTTGGATATGTAGAGTTTGGAAGGCTCAGAGGAGTTCAAGTGGAAAATGATTGCTGACACTCCCACTTGTAGGTGGGGGCTACTTTGAAATCTAGATATAGTGCCCCCACCACAGGTGTGCATCCATTAGCAAATAGCTAGTAGACATTATTAGCTTTTAACAAAAGCTTTTACTACGATTGTATAGTGAAAACCGTTGGTATAAACATCCCCCACCCAGCCCCAAATCTGTGCTACACTCTCCCACAAATCTTTGTAGTGTCCATGAGGAGAGGGTGGTATTTTTAGAGCCCACTGGTAGTGGGGCACACATAGGGTGAGCATGTGTACAAGGAGTAACACAGCTCCTGGCACGCCTTTCTGGAGTCCATAGTCAGCATTCTTATGTAGCTGTTAGACCCAAATCACATGTGATTACATTGTGGGGTAGAGGGAAATTCTTTAGCACATACTGCTCCTCTTTTGGCAGATTCATTTGAGTGTGTCTGGTACTACTTTGACTACATTAAGGCGGGGGGAAGGAGGTGCCTTGTGGCCCTTGCCCCTGAGGGATGAGAGGGCAGATCTTTACAATATTTATTGATGGCAGGGAAGGAAGCATTAGCTAGAGGGAGAGAGCCAGCTGGATGGGGATGATCCCTGGGCCAGTCTGTTGGAGAAGATGGGAGGGGATTGACAAGGAAAAGGCCCACCTCTTTTTCCAGGACTGGAGCTAAAGAGAAGAGGCTGATGACAGGGAGTGGTGAAATGTAGAGTAGGGGAGGAAAGGCAGCTTACTTGCAAAGAGCTTGTTTTCTCAGACTATCCTGAGGCAAGGATGTCTGCTGAATGGGAGGGGTGAGTTATAGTTGGGTTGAACATAGACTAAAGTGTTAGGACCAGTTGCTGTGGGAAATGTGAAGGGATTGCCTTACTGCAGTGATGGTCTATTTCAGGTTAGAAAACATCCATCTTTGGTGGACCCACTCAAAATGGTCACATGACTTCCAGCAGCACTGCTTGGCACTCCACTGAATAGGAATGGCAAGGGATAAGCCAGAGTTTGGCCAGGGATAAGAATAAAAAGATCAGAGGACCGGGGATTTGAGAGTAGAGGATAGTGCAGAGTTGAAACGGGAAGAAGGTGAAGCCAAAACAGAGGTGGTAGCCAGAGAGAATACAGAAGGGCCTGAAGACTAAAGGTCACAATGACGACAAGGAACAGATGTAACAGTGTAGGTGGGAAAAGCCTTAGGCTTGGTCCTGGCTGTGCCACTAACTTGGGTGACCTTGGACAGATCATTTCCCCTCAGTTTCCATGTCTCTAAAATGAGAGGGTGAAACTAGAAGGTCTCTACCCTTTTACTATCTTTTTTGTATCAGAAAGGATCCTTTACCTGCCTTAGGAAGTTATTGGGAAACCTATCTTTGTAGGGAATCACAGAATATTGGAGATGGAAGGCAACTTTACAGAAACAGGGCAGTCCTACCCTCTCATTTTAAAGATGGGCAACCTAAGGCCAAGAGAGGTGAAGGGATTTGCCTAAAGGCATTCACAACCAAGCTTTATAATGTTTATTAGAAGGCATTACTTATTGGGTTACAATATCTTCCTGTTTATTATATGCAAGGCAGGCATCTCACCTTAATGCATCAGAAGCATGTGGTGATCCAAAAGGGCCATCCCAAGTCAAAGCATAACAGCAGGAAGGAAGGACCCACGCAGTTAATTATAAGATAGCCATAATCATAAAGGCATTGGAGCCATAAAAGGGGCCACCATTTGCATGCATTTTATGATCCTATTTACTCTTTTTCTCGTTAAAAAATAAAAGTGCTTAGTATAACAACTGTCACATGACCTTGGGCTAAGTGGGAGGGATCCGTGTTGGGTTCTTTTTTTAAGGAAGTTTAATTGTAGCATGATGTGCATCACTGCATGAAGACTGAAAGCCAAAATATTATTCAGTGAGTACTTAGAATGTGGCGGAAAGAGGAGTTGCTGGGCCATGGAAAAATGTGCTAGGTTCCCCGTCTTTTCTTTCTAATGTGCATTCGACCACAGGTTGGTCCGGTTCTTCTCTAGGCCTCTGTTTCCTCATCTATAAAATGAGAGGGTTGGGCCATATGAAAGAGAGTAGATGGTTCTTTTCTTTTTAATTAATTAGTTTATTTCTAGTTTACAACATTCAGTCCCACAAGCTTTTGAGTTTTAAATTCCCCCCTCCCTCCCCAAGACAGTGTGCAATCTGATATAGGCTCTACATAGACATTCACATTAAACATATTTTCACATTAGTCATGTAGTAAAGAAGAATTATAACCAATCACAAAAGAGAGAGAGCAAATAGTGTGCTTTGATCTTCATTCAGACTCCATAATTATTTTTCTGCATGTGGATAGCATTTTCCGTCATGAAACTTTTGGACTTGTCTTAGAACCTTGCATTGCTGAGAAGAGCCAAGTCTATCAAAGTCAGTCATCACACAATGTTGCTGGAACTGTATACAGCGTTCTCCTGGTTCTGCTCCCCTCACTCAGCATCAGTTTGTATAGGTCTCTCTAGGTACATATGAAGTCCATCTGCTCCTTATAGCACAATAGTATTCCATTACGTTCATATACCACAACTTGTTCAGCCATTCCCCGATCGATGGGCATCTCCTCAATTTCTCTTCTTTGCCACCACAGAAAGAGCTGCTGTAAATATTTTGTACATGTGGGTCCTTTTCCCATTTTTATGATCTCTTTGGGATACAGTCCTATAGAAGTGGTATTGCTGGGTCAAAGGGTATAAAATTATTTATAGCCCTTTGGGCATAGTTCCAAATTGCTCTCCAGAGTGGTTGAATCAGTTTACAACTCCACCAACAATGCATTCATGTTCCAATTTTCCCACATCTTCTCCAGCATTTATCATTTTCCTCTTTTGTTATGTTAGCCAATCTGACAAGGTGTCATGTGGTACTACAAGTTGTTTTGATTTGCATCTATCTAATTAATCGTGATTTGGAGTATTTTTTCATATGACTATAGATGGCTTTAATTTCTTCCTCTGAAAACTGCCTGTTCATATCCTTTGACCATTTATCAGTTGGGGCATGATTTGCATTCTTATAAATTTGACTCAGATCTCTGTATAAATATTTAGCCTTTACAGTTTGCCAGTTTCTGGGCTATGAGCATAGGCACTGTATGATTGGATGATATCTCCACCGGTATCAGCAAGCCTGAGCAAATCTATCCTATTGGCTATATAGCTTGTTTGCATACTCTGGTTGAAAGTTAGTGAATCTCCTACTGGGCATTTGCTCTCACAATTTGGATCTCCTGGAATCTTCTGAAAATGTACTCATAAAATTAGAATACCATATTATATTGGGCTTATGGGGCTCTTAGGTTCATGGTCATTGAAACTGAGACTCAACTGCCACAGAAAAGTCAGGAACAGTGATAGAAGCAATCTGTCTAACACAGGAGAATCCCTGGAAGGCCTGCCATCATGTGACTCTTGTCAATGTTCTCCCACTAGGTTTGAAAGCACAAAGTCCTGACCTTTATAGCCTCTTTCTTCCAGTTTTCCTTTTGGGTAAATTGCTAGGCAAAATGGTACTCTCTTGGGTGCCTCTATCTTCTCTACTCTCTTATGATCTCTGTGGCCATAGATGACTCTTTTTACCTCTCCTATCCATTTCATCATCTGCAAAACTGAGATGAGAGCCTTAGCCCTTCCTTAGCTCCTGGGGTGACTGTGGGGTTAAAAGGAGATAATGTATGTAGAGTGCTTTGCAATCCTTAAAGTAGCATGAAAATGTCAGTTATTATTATTCGTCACTATGTTAGTTCTTTTAGGAGCATTTGCATTTTAATAGGTAACTTTGGGAGAATGACAATCCATTAAGACCATAGAATATTATCAGGAATCTTAGAACATAGGTTATTAGAGTAAGGAGGCACCTTGGAGAGCAAACCTTCCCACTTAATGGGTAGAAGATTGAATTTCTCCATGGAAATCCAGGTATTATAACAAGTGGAAATATTTTAAACAGTCTGGAGCCATTCAGACTAATCATGGGGATGACTCCCCATGCTAATAATCAACAAGCCACCCAGCATGTATTAAGTGCTTACTATATGCCAGGAATTGTACTGCACCTTGGGCATACAGAGAAAAGTGGAAGCTGTCAGTACCCTGAAAGAGCTCACATTCTAATGGCTCTACAGGGTAAATGGGAGGCAATCTTTGAAGAAGGACAGTAGGGGGGATGAGGAAAGGCCTCTGGTAGAAGCCTAGCAGGAAGCAAGGAAAACCAGGAGGCAGAGATGAAGAGGCAGAGCATTCCAGGCACGGGGGACAGTCAGTGGAAAGGCACAGAATAGGAGAGATGGAGTGTTTTGTGGGAGGAACAGTAAAGATGCTAGGGTAACCAGGTTGTAGAGCACAGTAGAGGTAGGAAGGTATATACCAAAGCAGGAAAGGGATCAGCTTGGGAAGGGCTTTAAAAACTAAAGAATATTTTATTTTGTCTTAGAGATCATAGGGAGACACTGGAGTTGTGTGTGTGTGTTGGGGGTGATGTGGTAAAAACTACACTCTAGCAAGATCACTTTGGCAAATGAGTGGAGGAAGAATGGCCAAGAGGTGGCAGAGATTTAAGGCAAGGAAACCAAACTGCAGGCTGATGGAGTAGTCCAGGCATGGGGCGATGAGGGTTTATACCAGGGTGGTAGCTGTGTCAAACTACAGAAGGGAAGGAATATGAGAGGTGTTGCAAAGTTAATAGTTAAGTACATAACAGATTGGTTACACGGGGCAAGTGGAAATGAAGAGTCACGATTGACATCTCGGTTGTCAGGATGGGTAACAGGTGACAGATGAAGGAGGTAGTGGCCTCCATGCTGATTGAGAAGGTCAGAGGAGGGAGAAGGTTTGGGGCCAAGATACGTTCTGGTGAGTTTATGATGTCTTCAGAACCTCCATCTGAAGATGTGAATGGAGTTCAGGAGAAAGGTCAAGGCCAGATAAAGAGATCTGAGAATTGTATACATGGAGATGCAATGAGAGCCAATGAGATCACCAAGGAAGGAAGTAGAGAGGAGGGCTTCTTCATGCCCCCTTTTCACATTTAGGCAGTGTTGGTTGGCAGTTGTGGCCTGAGGGCAGGCTGTGTGTTCAAAACCAAGGCTGCAATGAAGTTGCAAGAGACAACACTGGCAAACGCTTCCAGAAACACCTTGGATTCATTCCGCATTTGATTTCAAATTAGTTTTTGGTCATTGTACATTCTGAAGCCTTTTACTGTTGCCAAATTTTTGTGACCTCATATGGGGTTGTGCCCCACAGTTTAAGAAGTGAAGAGGCAAAGAGGGAGAGGGCTAAGAGCAGACGCTTGGAGGAAGGCCACAGTTAATGAGTGTGACCTGGATAGAGGAACGCTTGGTCACATCTTGGGGGAACCAGGAGACCCAGCATTTTTTGTTAGAGAGGAAATGGGATCCAGGAGCAGAGGGGGATGAGTGGCATTAAAGGATGCAAAGAAGACAAGAGGGCAGAAACTTCCCCAACTTTATTTTTTTGTTTGTTTCTTTTGCTTTTTGGAGGGGGGAAGGTAGGGCAATTGGGGTTAAGTGACTTGCCCAAGGTCACATGGCTAATTTTTTTTTTTGGTCTGTGTGCTAAGTGTCTGAGGTCAGATTTGAACTCAGGTCCTCCTGACTCCAGGGCCAGCACTCTATTCACTGAGCCACCTAGCCACCCCTCCCCTAACTTTAAAGAGAGGTGTTTGAACTGCATGAAGTTTAGAATCCAAATTGCAGATAGGAAAGGAAGGTGTGGAAACCTCTCAAGGACAGGAGGGGAGGAGAGACTACTCATAGGATATGCTTGTCCTTGGTTCTCAGAGAGGACCATGGCATCAGGGAAATGACATGAGTGACGGGGGCTGTGCAAGGTCACCAGCCTCACTTTCTCCTCCAGAGCCATCTGGGTCCAGTAGTCATCTGGAGCACCCCTCCCTTCCCCTCTGAGGGAAGGGAGGGGAAAGGAAGGTAAGGGAGGGGAGTGAAGAGTGTGACAGGAAGGGGAACTATAACCCTTAAGAGAGGAGGCCCTCTCTTGTGTCTCTATTTAGCCAAAAGACAGTCCCTTCCCTTAAAGTGCTCACAGCTCACCTCTGCCCTCCCTCTCCTCTTCTCCCCTTTCTGTGTCTTCTCTCTTAGTGGAGAGGAGAAGAGAGGGGACGAGACCTGCCCCTCCTCTCTTAGAGAAGACATGGAGAGGATGGAGGAGAGGAGTGGGAGAGAGGGAGGGGGAGGGGCTATTATTTATAAGAGAAGTAATTGTCTGTTTTAAGAAATTTTCTGCTCCCTCTCTCTACCTCCCTCCCACACCTCCCCTCTTCTCCCCTCCTCTAAGAGAGGAGGAGAGAGGGCAGGGGAGAAGAGGGGAGGCAAGGAACAGAGACCAGAGGAAATGTGAGAAGACGAGAGGAGACCAGATCAGAGTAGTAGAGGGGAGACCAGACCAGACCAGGGAGGTCCAGAGGAGTGATGAGGAGAGAAGGTGAGCCCAGAAGAGAGGAGCTCATAGCAGAGGAGTGGAGGAGACCAGAACAGAGTATTCCTCGCCTCTAAGGAGACCTCTAAGATGAATGCATCTCCTGTCCTTGTTTCCCTTCCCTCCCCTCTCCCCTCCTCTAAGAGAGAATAGAGAGGAGGGGGGGGGGGCTCCACAAGAGAGAAAAAGAGAGGAGAGGGGAGGAGCAGAGCAGACCAAGACAGGAGAGGCCACCGCAGGGTAGGAGAGGTGGGGGAGAGGGGGAGGCCTTCTCCCCTCTCTTCTCATCTCTACTAAGAGAAGGAAAGAGAGGGGAGGGAGGAGCAGAGAGCAGATGAGAAGCCATTCACAGGTCATGACCATGACATCAGGCAAACGATGACATGAATGTAGAAACAAGGCTGCTTCTCTTTTGGCCAGGAACCCTGAGGGTCTTCACCTCCCGGTTGGCTTCTTTTAGGTTACAGGGTGGCCTGTCCTCCTCTCCCCTTCCTTCTTCTAAGAGGGGAGAGGAGACGAGGGAGGGAAGGAGAAAGGAGAGGAGAGGCATTCACCTTAGACCTTGGAGGTTCTCCTAAGAGGAGAATGGAAGAACTGTTATCGATAAGAGAAGTGATCGTCTAAGAAGTTGAGTCTTTGGGCTCCTGTGCTCTCCCTCCCTCCCTCCCTCCCTCCCTCCCACTCCTTCCCTCCTTCACTCAAATGAAAGTCAACTACAAGTCATGTCATTGTCTCCCTGGTGCTATGGTCCTCTTGGGGAACGAAGGACACATTGAACAACAATCTCAAGGAAGTGAGCCACAAAAGGGCGGAGATATAGGATGCCAAGGAGACTGAGATTAAGTGAAAACTTGAAAGGAGCAGCCAGCAAACAGGGTAAGATTGAAGACTGGTGACAAGATAGGGGTATTAGAGGGAGCAGTCTGCTGAAGAAGACCAGGGGCAAATGGGATTAATCTTGTCAAGAAGAAGGGCCCCCTTACCTTGTGCACCAGGGGTGAAGTGGTGGAGGGAGGGTGAACATCTGCTGCCAAGTGCCCATGGAGCACTTGATAAAATTATTATCCCCACTCCCTGCCTCAAGTCTTCTTTTCTCCACTACAAACTTTGTTCATTCCTTCCAGTTAACCTTGCCCTCTAAACATCATCTTGGTTGCTCCCAAATGGATTCTGGGTTGCCAGTTGTACACATTGTCTAATACCTTTTTTTGAAGGAGCTCTCAGAGCAGACTATAATTTCCAGATGTGGTCTGACCAAGGCAAGATACAGGGCGACCATTAGCACCTTAGGCCTCTCAGTGAGTTTTTATGGCTGCTGTCTTGCTACATTGAGCTCATGTTGGTCTTAAATATTTACTCAATGAATCTGTGACCTTCTTTCTCCCAGTAGTGGACCTCAGAACCCTATTCATTGAGGAGCCTCATACAAAGTTATATGGCTTGTGTCTTCCAAGAAATCACATAATATCTTAATGTGCAGGGAATTTATTGGGAGAGGGGCTGCATCTTGTTTTTTGAGCCAAACGGCTTTATTTTATAGTCAACAAACAGAATCATGGGATTTGACCATCTCTCCATGTTTTAGTTAATTAGGTGAGTGGAAAGCTGTTCACTGCTGTAGAATATCACTTGTGAAAACCTGCCTGTTCCTGTCCCATACTCTCAACAAGGAGGCCCTTCATATGTTTATATCCAAAGTGAGAAGACTGAGTATTCAGAAGTACCGAGCTCTCTCAGGGGAAGTAATAGTGTCTCTATTCCTGTCCTCTTTCAGATCTTTGCTAAGAATCACTCAGTTCGTGAAGCTTCCAGAACAGACCCAGTTATGTCCAGTACTCTTCCTGCCTTAAACAACACGAGTCATTTGAGGCTTTTTACAGTAATAACAATACAGTTACTATTAGCAGGGAGATCTATCCCATAAAGAATACTCAATGTGGCACTGTCCTTTCCCTCTTTCAGAGTCTCAGTTTCTGCATCTGTCAAATGAGAGGGCTGGACTCTGTCAGCTCCCTCCTCATCCTACCATTCTAGGACCAAGCCCTAGGGAGGATCCCATTCAAGTACTTAGATAAAAAACACAGGTCCAATACAAATGTGAAGACTGCCTTTTATTTGGGAAAATCCCATTGACTACCGTGACAATTTCTGATGTATTCACATTTCTGAGTGGGGTGCATCTTCCCAGTTTATCACACAGTCCCAGAACTGGAAGAGTTCTTACAAATTATTTCACCTTCCCCCTCCTTTTACAGAAGAGGAAACTGAGATTCTGAGCAGGGAAATACTTGTCTGAAGGCCCCACCGCTGACATGTGGTAATACTGGTACATTGAGTTTTCTTTGTAGTCTATCTGGATGCTAACCCTGCACCACAGCCCACCACAGCCACACACAAATAAACACCACACAGCCAGGCAGTCCCTTTGGAACCCTGCAGAATCCTTTCTGTTCTTCATCCTTCCTGTATTTGATTTTTAAGATGGGGTTTTCATCTATCAGGTTTTCATAAAGTGAAATTTGAATTCCTTTCTTTGAAGTGTGATCTCCCTGTTGTGGAACAGAGAATGCCTGTGAAATTGACCTATCATGAATGAATGCACTCCTGATACTCATAAGCACTTTCATTTGACCAAAGCCCTAAGAACTTCACACTATTATTTCATTTTAGGAGAATCTCAACAAGTCCTTTACAGTTGAAGGTCTTTTCTTCAATGCTACTTGAATCGAGAATATTAAATACCTTTTTAAAACTGAATTTCTTTCATAAATTAGGCAAGCTAAACTCTTTCTTGGCCACAAAAATGCTTCAAAGTGGTCAAGGAGCACATTCATAGACACTAAGTATGACTGACTGAAGCACACAAAAAGCCTTGCTACCAGAATAGGCAACATGGGAAACTATCTGGGTTTGGCTCCCGCCTCTGCAGTTTACTGGGTGGGTGGGTGGGAATCATGACCAAGTCTCTTAACTTCTCTGAGTCTTAGTTTCCCCATCTGTAAAATGGTGATAATAGGAAATCCCTACAAGGGTCGTTGAGAGGCTCAAAAGAGAGAAACACATAAATGTACGTACAAATCACTTCAAGAGCAGCATTTATCATCATTCAGGAGTGTCATATTTGCTTTCACCTGGTGAGAGCACTAATTTGAGAAGACAAGGCCGACCATAGGCAGAAATGGGATTATGTTACGGAGAAGAAAATGAGGGCCAAAGGGAAAATGACTTGCCCAAGCTTACAGCACAAATTAGCACCATGCTGAGGATTATTTGGAAGGCAATCCCCCAAACTATTGTCTTCTAAACAGTTCTCCTGCTCTGCCCTGTAATTTTGGTATTATAATTCTCTTGCCTCTTTTATGCTCTTAAGAATACCTAGGATGGGGCATAGGGGGAATGGAGGATGAGCCAAGAAATTTTTGCTTTCTTTATTTTGTTCTACATCTATTAACCACCTTTGTCCCATACCTCCAAGGGATGTGAGCCAACCTGTTCCTATTGGATGCCAAAGCTGAACCATTACCTTGGGATATAAAATACAGCTGCTTAGTAATAAAGGGAGTTGGGAATTCTCTTGGGTAATCAACTCTGTGACCTCTAAGCTGACTCTCTGCTTCCAGGGATGTTGGGTGAGTTGAGCCCCACACCTGGTAGTAATGATGGCAAATGTTCTGGAATGTTTAAGATCCCAGCATGCCGACATTCTCAGCGGCAAGTGTACAACATGCCTCAGGATCAAGGCTAAAAGTCCCAGGTGTGAAGGCAGAGATTTATGGCATGCTCTTGATTTCAATTTTCTTTAATGCCCCAACTCACTGGAGTTCTTCAGCTGACAAGGATCTAAGTGCACTGCATCACACATTGCCAGTGCTGGGGAACACTCCCAAAGCATCATTTCTTCAGTTACTGCAGTTATTAACAGACATGGGAGCCTGAGTTTGGGGATACAGCTAAATGGCATTTCGTCTTTGGCACTTGTTGGTGAACTTTGCCAGTTGTAGATTTGTCTAAAACGTGAGATGGTGTGCTTGGCCCAAAGAGGAATGGGTTCTGCCCAATTAAAGGCATTGGACTAGCAACCAGAAGATCTGTGCTGGTTGTTCCCAGTTGGTCACTGACTTGTCACATGCCTTTTACCCTCTCGGAGCCTCTGTTTCCTCATTTGTCAGGGGAGATGTTTGGACTGAATGGCTCAGAGTAACTGTATTCAGGAAGAGAGAGAAGGCTAGCTCATTGGAGCTTATGTGCCCTCTCCTTTAACACCAAATTGAAAGCACTCCCTCTATAAAACAGCCATTATTATTTAATATGCATTTATGCATTATGTATGTGGGGCAGCTGGCTGAGGCAGTGGGCTTAGACCCAGGAGCACTTGTCTTCCTGATGTCAAAGCCAGTCATTAGCTGTGTGACTCTGGGCAAGTAACTTCACCCTGTTTGCCTCAGTCAAATGAGCTGAGGAAGGAAATGGGAAAGCACTCCAGTCTCTTTAGCAAGAACATTCCAAATGGCATCCCAAAGGGTCAGACATGATGGAGATGACTGAACAACATTACATCCATTTTATACACACACACACATACACACCCCACAATGGATGGAGTTCATCTTGGACTCAGACTCGGCTTTGAGCCTTGCCTCTTACGCATACTAACTGGGTGATGCTAGACAGGCAAGTCCATGACGTGACTGCTGTAAGTGTCCCAGAAGGAGGCTCCATATCACAACCATAGATCTCATCTACTAATCAGCTCTGGTTACCGTGTATATTAGACAGGAAGAAGTCAATAATTAAGTGGAATTTTCATGGATCTTGAAAATATTTCAGATGCATAAGCAAAAACTGTTACCCAGTCTAGGATAAAGAAACTGAGTGCTGATGGCTACGAGATCATATGCTACGTCGATGTCAAGTACTATGAGAGGGCACATACCTTGGCCAAAGAGCCTGACTTCACATTTGGGGAAGAAAATGCCTTTGAAGCTTTCTTTATCAACAAGCATTGCAGAGCACAGCACTATCCAAATTCTTCAGGGGCTCCAGGCCCAGCATTATAGTTCCAGCTGAACAACAGGCAGAGGTTAGGGTTGTTTTTTATGACAGTGGCAATTTGTTCTAAATGGACAGTGCAGAATTGGGTAGAGCACAGCATTCATATCCGATAATACCAACGTTCTCTAGTTCTCAATATGGTCAACTATTGATTTTAAAATGACATACATTATAAAGAACAAGACTGGCCTCAAATAAGTACAAGACACCCTTCCCCCACTCCTTTATAGAGGTGGGGGTCCATGGGTGTTGAATATTGCATATGAAATCAGATTTTTTTAAAAAATTGCTCGGTTTTGTGGAATCTTTTCATTTCTTCCTCATTTAAAACTTCTTATCATGGAAGGCTCTCTGGAAGAGGAGCGAGACAAGGAGTGAAATGTAGGCAATGTAGACAACTGAGGTTATCAGAGATAGCACTTTCAATGAAACTCAGGAGCTGCTTTTGATTGGCAGAAGAAGATCTAGAGTTGCTCTGCAATCTGTGATCTTATCTGCAATGTCTGAAGTCTGTTAGAATTACAGATTGGAGCAGGCCTTAGGGACCATCTTGTGCAGCCCCTGCCTTTTACAGAGAGAGGGAAGTGACTTGCTCAAGAAAACGGACTGAGTTAGGGCAGAGCCCATATGCCAAATGACATCTTTACTAGGAATTTGCCATTCCACCACAGGCCATAGTGTGGGCAACGGCTCTTTTCCAGCCGTTTGGTTCTTCTCATAGGTTAGTAGGCATCTGGGCCATTTTCTCTCTTTTTTTTTTTTTCAGGAGCCCATAGCCAGGTAAGAACCAAAGAGTTTTAAAGGCTCTCCAAAGGACATCTAGTACAAATGGTATCTGAAAAGGAATTCCTACTGCATTCCTCCCAAGGCAGCTCATTCTACCTGTACGCTGTTCTAATTGACAAGAGACTGAGAAAGTACCTTGGTTTTTTATTATCTGGCCATTCCCAGGCACTTCAAACTCTACAAACCACAGTTATTTTACCTCCCAAATCCCCAAAACCAAGTAACACCCCAAGGCATGTTGTCAGCCAGACCGAGCTACGCGTCTGAGAGTTTCACTGCCTTTGGGGGGTGGGCAGCAGGATCCCTTTCCACACAGTTCACTTTACTATATAATGATTTGGCTTTCACCTATGGGGACAAGTGACACCCGAGTATTTCTCACTTGCCTGGCAGATCAAAGGGAAGAAAAACAACACAGAGCCTGACATGTCAAGCGCCTGCCTCTTTGCTTACATATGTGTATATAAAAACAAAAACAGGGCGTTGGAAATCAGGGAATTTCAGTTTCATGTGTGCTGCAGCTACCCTGTTTTTATTGGATCCAAATGCTTCACTGACAGATCCGAGGCCTATCCAAAGAGCTGCTTCTGGATAAAGTTATTTACACTGAAGTTTGACCCACAAGGGCAACAGAACAGCTAAGTACTCTGGGTAATCCTAACAGGCAGCTTTATTTGCTCCAGATCATTAGATTAAAAAACCTTTCTGATAACTTCAAAGCTGCTTTCCCCCAGCATGCAATGAATAGTGCTAGTTTCCATGAAAATAGGAATTTGAAACTTCAACCCTTGATATCAATATATCAGGAAACAGGACCCTAGCATTTGACCCTCTTTTCAAAGGCCTTGGAAAAGCTGGCCCTGTGCTGTGGTTATAGAATGTGGAGATCACCCCACAAGAAGGAAATAGCAGCATATATGGCCCCAGAAGGGCAAAGTCAGTTTGTTGTTGTTTTAACATTTGATATTGCCTTCATTTTAGAATAGATATTTTTATGAATATATATGATATGATATTAGAGAATATCTATATTTCCCACATTCACTTCACAAGAGTACTATCCACTTATAACAAAATAAAAAAGAGAAAGTGTTCAGCAAAGCTAACCAAGACTTCAACTGATTCTGACAATAGATGTAATGTTCCTTACCTCTATGAGGAGATGGGAGAGGGGGCACTTTCTCATTTCTTCTTGAAGTCAGGAAAGCCTGAGTTTACATTCTGCCTCAGACACTCGTCAGTTGTATGACCTTGGGCATGTCTGCAAAACTTAAACCACTAGAGAAATGCCAGCTGCCATTCATATTTATATTGTTTTCCTGGTTCTGCTTACTTTGCTCTCTGCCTCAGTTCATGTGAATCTTTGCTGCCCTCTTTATTTTCCTATTTGATGATGCCATTCCCCAAGACAGGAGTGGGGAGTCTGCTTCTACATTTTTACTCCTAGGAGCACTGAGAATTCACATCTGGACCTTCTTGGGCTGTGTGCCTGGCCAGGGGATAGCTAGCCTGGAGAGTCCTCAGCTCTCTCTTCAGGGCATGTTTGCACATGTTTGAAATATAGTCCTTTCTCTGTTTCCATGTATGTGTAAGCTCTCATCTCTATGGAGCTAGTTCTATATGGGGATATAGCTAGGTACCTACCTCTATTCCTTCCTGTCCTCAGTGGCTAGTGACTTCTTTGACTACTGGGCCCCCACTCGTACTGTACTTCAAGGTGTTATGGCTGGTAAATTTTAATCTGTTGAAGCCTTTTCCAAAGACAACACCCCCCCGCCACTGCCACTGCTAGTGCCCTGACTAAAATTTTAGTTTGCACTTCTGTTCTGGCCAAATGGTAACCCGGTCCCTTACTTAATATTGAATAGATGTCTTCTAGTACATATCTGGTCATTGATTCACAGCTAAGGCTCCTGCAGGGAGTTCAATATATGTAAACACTTAATATATCCGGAAAGAGAAATGCCCTTTTTGGAAGAGGCCTTTCCTAAGCAGAAGAAACATTTGCATTCATCATAGTTTGTGATCTTTGGTGTTTGCTGGTAAAGAGTAAAAAGTTTTGATTGAAGCATAGACACTTACAACCTCCTTCCTAAGTGGTAGGGTAAAGATATTGACAGTTTCACATCCAAAAGGGAGTGTGGCTAGAGAGCTGGCCCTAGGCCTAAGTCTTATCTCTGACACCTGACTGGGCCATCTATTACTGCCCTCAGCCCCAGCCTTAACAATGGTGCAGTAAGTCAATGGTGCAGTAAGGATGCCTTGGCCTCTCCCCCATTCCAAGACAACACTAGCCTCTTCCAGTGGTGTTCTTTGGATAAGGAGGACTTGAGCTGGACAGGTGCCTATCGTGAAAGATTGCCCAGTATAGCACCTCTTCCCAAGGCCACCGAATAGATAGAAAGACTTCCCATGCACTCAGCCACATGAAGCAGTATTCCCAAAGCTTCAAGCCCAGATTATGAAGTCCATTTGTACAGATAAATGAAGCTTCCCCCTTCTCTCAAGTTCAAATTGCACTCTGCTAAAGGTGACTGCTCCTGAAGAACTTTCTTCTGCAGAAACAGAGGAGCCGACAGAATGAAAAAGACCCATCCCTGACCTGGGAGGAATGTGAAAGGTAGTCATGCTCTAGACCCCTTTTCCATCATTTTGGGACCTGGACAGATATGCTGTATCATTCTGATAATCCAACTTTGAGAGGCAAGTAGCGTGGCTGGCTTTTCTCTCACTTTTTGCTGGGGTGATAGTAACATCTACCACCCAACTATCCATTTAGGGAGTATTTGATCCTAAATATTGGGGAAAGAGGAGAGATGGGTCACATCTAAATGATGATGGGGTGTTTTTGTGGTACCTTACTAATGCCCACTTTAGGCCTCTAAGACTTACTTAGACCTGGAGACCTAGTAAATAATCAAGTGGTTTAGGTTCATGGCTCCCTAAGACTAGGGGTTAACTTCTCTGGGTTCCTTTATACTTTGAGATTTAAATTCCTAAGACATCAGGCTTTCACTCTCTACCTCCCCAAAGAGATGGGAACCTCAAATGAGATAATGTGCTTTGCAAGCTGTTTTTGTGCTATAGCAATGTGAGCTATTGTATTTCTCTCTCCATAGCGCTCACCTTTCTTTCCTTAACTTTACATCATTTCCCATGTTTTTTTCCTTTAAGTTATTATTAAGTTATTAAGGCTTATAAGCACAATGTCTTGGAGCTTTAATTGTGCTTCTCTAAATTTTGGCTAATTTCTTCACATATTGATCTGGAGACCTAGATTACAAACCTAGAAACTTAATTAACTACAGAACTAAGTCTATACACTTAGTGACCTCAGAGACTCAATGCTTAGAGCTCTGAAAGCATAAGGCTTAAACCTGGACTATTTAAAAGTGGAGGGTTATAGCATAGCTTTAGAACAAAATAGACATGGGGAACTCTAGACCCAAATTTGGAGGACTACAGCTCTAAGGTCTCAAAGTATAAGATTTGGCAACTCAGAGGCCTAAAAAGGGCTTGGGAAATTTAGGGAAGGAAATCCTTGAACTTGTTAAACACCTATAACTTGAAGTTAAATTCTTTAAGTAAAATCTGAATATTTTATATTTTTTGTAAATAACCATCTGTTCAAAATTGTAACAATTTCTTCCTTTGTCCATTGTGAAATCTTTTTCAGTGAAGATTTTGGTCATTTGATCCTCTTATTTTGACCAAAAGAGCAAACTGTATACCTATTTTGTTACTTGGGAAATATACATAGTTTTATTTGTCAAGTCAAATATTTATTTTTTGGTTACATACCTAACTTATCAGTCTCTTCTTTCTTTTGTAGAGGCTTAGTAACTGGGGTTGGTTTCATTGAATCAGTGATAGAGATATTTTTAGGAGAGCTGGGGTTGGGATCTGTTATGAGTATTTGAAATAACATAACCCTTAATATTTAGGCCACGTTCCCCTTTTGAGTTTGTTAGGTTTAGATAAACATTTTACACCACATAACCTAATTTCTGCCAGCCTGCTTTCTGGTTTTCTCAACAATTCTTCTCATAGAGGGAGCTTTGTCTCAGGTTTACTGAAATCCCACTCTATCATAAACAAAGGTCCTTTAATTTTAGACTTTTTTCTCATGTTTCATAAATATAGGCAAAGGTGAGATAAAACTGCCTATTTTGCTGATAACATGATAGTTAACTTGGAAATTCCTTGGCAATAGCCAAGATACTAATACACAATAGTTTCAGGAGGCTATAAAATGAACCCAGAAAAATCAACTATGTTTCTATATAATAATAATAATAATAATAATAATAACATCCAAGAAGCAATAATAGAAAGGGACAACCCCTTAAAATAACTACAAAATTCATACAGTAGTTGGGGTTGTCTACCAAAGCACACAGAATACTTGTATGCCTTTAAGAAATCAAGAACTTAAATATATGAAAGAGGAATAAATAGCACTTCTAGATCTCAAACTATATTTACAAGACAGAAATCATCCAAACCACTTGGCAATAGGGTAGATTAATGGGACATATTAAACAAGAGAGAATCAGAAATGATTTAACTCAATAATTCAATGTTTGGAACCCCTCCCCTCAAATAAATTACAAGAACTTCCTATTTAATGAGAACTGTTATGGAAGCTGGAAAGCAGTCTGACCAAAATTACACCCAACCCAGTATTTACATCCTATTCCACTGTAGATTCAAAATGGATGCATAACCTTAATATTAAAGATCATACCGTAAAAAATGAGAAAAAAGTACATTACATACCATTCACAGCTATGAGCAGGATGTATATTCTTAACCAGAGGGCTGAAGATGACCTTTACAATGAAGAACGAGCAATCAGTTTCTGAATACGGTCAGTGTAGGAATTTGCTTCACTTGACTACACTGGTACCTCAAGGCCAGAAGAAAGCAGGGAAGGCATCCAGAAAAGGTATCTTTAGGCTTGATGACAGGAAAATGTTTGCTAATAATTAGAGATAGTGTTGATTCTAGAATTCTACAAATAGTCTCAATTCAGATTTTCAAAATGTATTCCCAGTGGGGAGGTGGCCAAGATAGGAAGAGAGAATCCCTGATCCCCTTGCAAACACCTGCCTGGAGCTTTGAGAGAGACATCCTTCTAATAAGAGAATCACCTCTAGCCTTCCCAACCCAAACTAGGAACCAACTGATGAGTCCTCCTAAGTAGGGTACACTGAGAGTGAAGAGCAACTTTGGGACCTTCTGGGTAGGTCCATTGGGACACTTCCTCTACCAATTTCTAAAGAGGGAACGAGAAGCAAAAAAGGATATAACTGTGAATGAGGTGAAAAGAGAATAAAATGGATTAGAACACAGAACCTGACATGTTGTTTATAAGAAACACTTCGAAAAACAAAGATTTACATAGAGTTAAAATTGAAAGGCTGAAGCAAAATCTATTATGCTTCAGATAAACTCAAAAAAGCAGGGGTAACAAACATAACTTTAAGTAAGTCTACTGAATTTATAGATAATTTAAAAGGAAAAAAAACAAGGAACTTATAGTATGCTTAAGCACATGTACCTATTAATACAACATAGCATCTAAATACTTAAATAGCTAATGAAACTATAAGAGTAGTTTACTTTAACGTATACCTTTCAGACCCAAATTAAACCAAAAGATAAACAAAAGGAACTAAGGACCTGAATAGAGCTTTAGAAAAATTAGATCTCTGGCACTTGCTGAATAGCAATAGAAAATAATTTATGTCTTAGCTGCATTTACAAAAATTTACCATGTATTGGGGCATGAAGGCCTCATCAAAAATACAGAAAAGCAGAAATATTAAACACATCATTTACTGATCAAAATTCAAGATAGGGCCCTTAAAGAAAGGATTTAGAGATAATTAGTGGCAAACAAAATTCTAAAAACAGGCAAATCCAAAAATAAATTAGTCTAAAAACTGCTCTAACTCAACTAACAATTCAAGTAATAAAAATTAAAGCAACTGAAGGTTCTGCCTCACAGCTATCAGAATGGCAAAAGATGAATGTTGGAGGGGTTGTGGGGAAACAGGTATACCAGTGATGGAAATGGGAATTAGTCCAGCTATTCTGGAAAGCAATTTGGAACTTTTCCCAGCATGGTGTCCTCATACATACCAAACTGTGCATACCCATAGAGCTTTGAGCCAACTATGCCATCATTAGGCTTATCTATAACCCCAAAGGAATAAAATTAAGTGGAAAAAGATCAATATGTGCAAAAAACATTTATGGCAGCTCTTTTCATGGTAGCTAAAAGTTTTAAGGCTAAAACCCCATAAAATTAGGGAATGGCTGAATAAATTATGGTAAGTAAATGGAGTGGAATGCTATTGTGCTCTAAGAAATAATGAAATTCCCAGTTTTAGAGGAAAGTAGGAAAGTAGGAAGACATATATATATATATATATATATATATATGTCTTCTATATCTGGTCATTGATTCACAGCTAAGGCTCCTGCAGGGAGTTCAATATATGTAAACACTTAATATATCCAGAAAGAGAAATGCCCCCTTTGGAAGAGGCCCTTCCTAAGTAGAAGAAACATTTGTATTCATCATGGTTTATTGTGATCTTTGGTGTTTGCTGGTAAAGAGTAAAAAGTTTTGCTTGAAGCATAGACACTTACAACCTCCTTCCTAAGTGGTAGGGTAAAGATATTGACAGTTTCACATCCAAAAGGGAGTGTGGCTAGAGAGCTGGCCCTAGGCCTAAGTCTTATCTCTGACACTTGACTGAGCCATCTATTACTACCCTCAGCCCCAGCCCTAACAGTATGTCAATGGTGTATATGTGTGTGTGTGTGTGTATATATATGTACATATACATATATATGTATGTATACATATGCATATATATATGAGAACTGATACAGAGTGAAGTGAGTAGAACCAGAAGAACAATTTATAGAATGATAAACACCATTATAAAGGAAAACTACTTTGTAATACATTACAATTCTTTTTAGTGTATTGACAAACTACAGCTCCAGAAGAATGAAGGTAAAACAGGAACCCTCCAGACAGAGATATGATGAACTTAAAATGAAGAAAGAGACAAGACATTTTGAGATGTGGCTAAGGTGGACTAAGCAGCTATGTACTGAGGACTTTATTTCTTCCCCATGGTTTGTTTCTTTTTTGTTCAGTGTACTTGGGGGGACATTAATTTTTCCAATGTTTATTAGTTAAAAAATAAAAACAAGAAACTAGTCTTGAAAAGAAACACATAGCCTGTGGGCTTCATTTGTATCCCCCCAAATTAAAGGACTGAAAATATTAAAGAGTCTTCTGGGTTGGGGAGAAGGTAGGATGAGTTTGCAATGTGTACTCCCAGGCTGAGTGTGTACCCCAGATCCCATAAAGTTAAGAGTGTGAGACCAGGAATCATATATGCCAAATCAAGACATATAATGACTAACCTTATGTCACACAGAACTGAGACTGGCATCTTGGTCACGTCCAATATCAGATAAGTCAAACCCTACAATTTCAGCTTCTTGAAGACAGATTGATTTCTTTTTGGTTTTGTTTTTTGTCTCCAGTGTCTAACACACAGCCTAGCATGCAAGAGGTATAAACATCATATAAAATCCTTCCCAGTGACACATTCATTAATAACATGACATGCTCAAACTTTTACAAAATTTTACTGGCCCTCTCTGTTCTTTTAAATGGAAGTTTTTGTGTGTATTTCAATGGTTGGAGTTTTAAAACAAACTCAGGATTTGAGAGTTGGAAGAGAGCTCTGTAGCCATGTAGGCTAACTAAACCTGTGAAAATATCTCCACTAATACAGCCACCAATTGGCCAGCTAGCTTCTGCCTGATATCCTCCAAGAAGGGGGATCAGAACACATCTCGAAGCTGCCCATTCAACTTTTAGATAATTCTAATAGTTAGTAAGACTTTCCTTGGCATGAAAACAAAAATTTCCTTTTTGAAACTTTCATTACTTGTTCAATCAGCAAGCATTTATTAAGCATCTGTTGTATGCCAGGCTATTAGCTAAGTGTACACAAACAACTCTGTTTGGACAAGATATAATATATACAGGACAAATTGGAAAGAACTACCAGAAGGAAGGACTTAGCATGAAAAAGGAATCTCTATGCTTGTTGCAGAAAATGGGATTTTAGCTGGGACTTACAAAAAGCCAGGAGGTAGAAATAAGATGGCGGAGCATTCCAGGCCTGGGAAACATAACAGTGAAAATGCCCACTTGGAAGATGGAGTGTCTTCTTCAAGAAACATCCAGGAGGTGACTGGCAAGGTAAGACAGGGCCAGGTCATAAAGGGCCCTGAATGCCAACCAGAGGATTCCATATTTGATCCTGGAGGAGAGATGGAGCCACTGGAGTTGACTGAATAGAAGAGAGACATGGTTAGACCTACGTTTTAGGAAAATTGTTCTGATAATGGAGTGGGGAGAACTGTCCCTGAGATCCTGGAATAATACAACAATCAAAATGCCAAGAAAGTAACAGAATGACCCAAGAGGACACAAGTTCATCCCGGTCCTAACATAAAATACAAAATTAGAAAACAGGTTACAAGATTGAGCAAACAAAAAGAATCCTACCACAAAAGCTATTAATTACAATGATAGGAAAACTAACTTCTAAACTTAAAAGGAGAGTATGATTCCAAAACATCTATAGTCAAAAAGCCTCAAAGAATATGCAACTTGGACACTACTAGTGTCATTCCTATAAGAGAATTTTTAAGAGCTAACAATTATTCCAAAATCTAAATGAAAGTGCTAAAGGAAGAAAATTTGGGGGAAAAAAACAATTAGCAGCTTTGAACAAGAGGAACAAACGCTTACCCAAGGGGAAAAAAAAACCCTCTCTGAACATTAGAATGGGCCTGATGGAAGCTGACTCCGTTAGACATAAAGAAATATTCAAATAAAGTTAAAAGTCTGAAAAAATGTGAGTTATCTCATAGGATAAACAAATGACCTAGAAAATGGGTTGAGGAGAGAGAATTTTAAAATGATCAGACTAGGATGGCTAGGTGGTGTAGTGAGCAGAGCACGGGCCCTGGAGCCAGGAGGACCTGAGTTCAAATCCGACCTCAGACACTTAACACAAAAACTAGCCATGTGACTTTGGGCAAGTCATTCAACCCCAATTGCCCTCCAAAAAAAGCAAACAAATGATCAGACTACTTGAAAGCCATGACCAAAAAAGAGCCTCGACATCAGTTATATTTCAATCATAGGAAAAACCTGATCAGCTCTCTTAGTACCAGAGAAGAAAGTAGAAATAGAATCTACCTTTTTTCCTGAAAGAAACCCCAAAATTCAAACTGTGGGAAAAAGATAAAAAATACTGAGTTTGCAGGGCAAAGAAGAAATACTGCAAGAATCCTCCTGCAGGCCAATTCTCTCTCCATGGTCCTCATTCCATCACAGACCTGAAAGAACTCAGGTCCAGGTTGGCCCTCAAGATTTGGGTCCAGATAAAGATGCATGCAAGTGCTCCACCCCTCCAGTATGCCCTGCCATGCCCCAGATGACACCCACCCTACCTGGACCATCTGGCCCTCTTTGGACTTGATGCACATACCTCCAAGCAGCAATTAGATTACTCTTCACCTCTGTGCTTTCCTTGGCCTTCTGCTGGCTCCTTTCATCCTCCAGATGACAGCAAGCTCTCCTGCTCTCTGCAATCAGAACATTTAAGTGTCATGAAGCCCACATACATATCTCCAAACAGAATGTTTGCATAATGAAAGCTTATCTTTTCTCTTTTTGTCTTTCTTTATAGGTAAACAAATAGAAGCATCATTCACCCAGGGAGCAGCCTGTAGCAACAGGTCCTTTTCAGACCCCAAGTGGGTAAGATCTCAGATCTCAGAATGTTTAAAAATAAATTTTAATTCAATATCTTTTCTTCTAGATAGAAGGGGGAAAGTGATCTCTTTGCCAATGGAAACTAGGACAGAAATTTAGTAATGGCAATCAAAATATTTAGTACTGGTATTCTTTGCTTTTTAGAATAAACATATTTGCCAAAGGTAATGTGATTTCTGTAAGGCAAATCCAAATTTCCAATTGACTTCCATTATAAAAGTTCATATGTATTCTTATGGCGGGGGAAATAACCTTGTAGACAAAGCCATGGAGTGCAGTTGAGGAAAGGGTAGTCTCTCTAGCACTGGATTTTTCCTTTGCAGTAACTATAGCCTCTATAATTCTTCCCAATGCAACAAAGCAACAGATTCAAAGCCAGAACACCTAAGTTCAAACTACTTCAGCCCCTGTTACTCTGAGCAAGTAATTTCGCCTATACAGTGAAGTATCTGGACTAATCAGGTGGTCAGTAGGCATTTTAAAACAGTTATTATGTGTCAGATATTAATTGTGGGTAGATTTCAGGGGCTTCTTGAACTTGAGTGGGAAAAAATTACATCTTTATTTTCTCTAACCTTTTAATTGAATATACCATTTCCTTCCATTATAAATATAGGCAACAAACATGATTCTGAGAAGAGGTCCATCACAGACACAGACACAGACACACACACACACACACACACAGTTAAAAACCACTGATCTCCATGATCTCTAAGGGTCCTTCTAGCTCCAAATCTGTGACTCATCACCTCTCCACCCTCATAACAAGCACAAGAAATTTAAAATCCAAGTACTCAGAATTCCTACTTGTTGGGAGTGGGGGAGGGTCTCATATCCAAGACACATACGGAAGTGATTCACTTACAGAAGAATAGCATCCATTCCCCCAGAGATAGTCAGCAGGATATAAATAGGCAGTTCTCAAAGGGAGAAATTCAAGTGATCCAACAGCATATTTTGTTAAATGTTCAAAATCACAATGAAAGAAATGGCCATTAAAACAGCTCTGAAGTTCTGCCTCACACCCATCAGATTGGCAAAGGAAAATCATAATTGTTTGGAAGGGCTACAGGGAGACAGGTACAAAGTCCATGGGCCTTCCAATTGGTCTGGGGATTTCAGAAAACAATGTGGAACCAAGCCTCAATGTAAACTGATGCAGAGTCAAGTGAGCAGAAACATAACAAATTTTATAGTGATAACACTGTAAAGAAAACAGCTTTGAAAGTCTCCAATCAATACAGTTAGCATTTATGACTAGTACCTGCCAGAAGGAGAGACAACGTGCAGAAGTCACACACTTTTGGACAAGGGTATTTGTTGGGTGGGGTATTTGTTTGGATTGACTGCTTATTTGTATAAAGGCTGGCGTTTGAGTGAGTCTCTTAACCCACCCCAGTGAAAGTAATTAATAAAAAATTGACCCTTGGTACCTTCATCAGGTGAGAAAAGTTCAATTGAATCAACTAATCGAGGGCACTAGAATCGAGGACACTAGATTTAAGTGCCAAAAGTCATTGAAAGTTACTGGAATTCAATGGAGGGACATAGTACTGGACTTTGGGGATTGGCTAAAGGAAATCATGGTGTATTAAAAGCTGAAATAAATTGTATTCCTATTAAAGCTATCTTGTTTTTTACTTCCTTATTTTCTGAAAATACTAGTTAACACCTCACTCAAATATTTTCTTCTGCCCAATAAAATTGATTTGAATTCAGGAATAAGTAATTTGTGTGTCTTCAAAGGTACCTGAAGTACATAAATAAAGTGGATTGAACTTATTCCCAAAATGTATTTCCTGAAACAATAATCCCAACTTAACCAAATTTGTCAGAGGACCTGACATACTATGTAATCCAAATGTAGTAATAACTTGCAAAGGGATTTTTCTGTTTACAAGGCATTTCCCTTTTAAAAATATTGATGACCTTTAAAAAATCAGTTTTATTGATCTTTTATTCTTATATTGCATATTTTTCCTAACATATCCATTCCTTAACTGTCCCAAAGAGCCATAACTTATGAAAAAGAAAAGAAAAAAAAAAGGTTTAGCAAATCTAAACCACACTGAAAAAGTTTTGCATTGTATACAATATTCCACACCTCTATTCCCATACCTCTAGGGGGAGGGGCTTTTTCATCTCCTTTCAGGCCAATCATGGTCATTATGATTCCAATACATTCAGTTTTCATTTTGTTTTTCTTTCCATTTACATTGTTGGGGTCATGGGAAAAGGACCTCTACATACAAAAATATTTATGTCAGCTCTTTTGGTGTTGGCAAAGAATTGGAAATTGGGGAATGGCTGAATTTGTGGTATATGACTGTGATGGAATACTACGATGCTATAAGAAATGACAAGTAGATTCTCTCAGAAAAACCTGGAAAGAATTACATGAACTGGTGCAAAGTGAAATGAGCAGAACCAAGACAACATTGTACACAGTAACAGCAATATTGTATGAGGATCAATTGTAAATGACTTAGCTATTCTCAGAAATACAATGATACAGAAGGACTTATGATTAAAAATTTTATCCATCTTCAGAAAAAGAACTGATGGAGTCTGAATGCAGATAGAAGCATACTTTTTTACTATATTTTTCTTGGGGGGCTTTTCTGTGTTTTCTTTCACAACATAATTGACATGGAAATATGTTTTGCATGACTACACATATATAATCTATATCAAATTTCTTGCCTCCTCAGTGAGGGGGAAAAGGGAGGGAGGGAGATAATTTGGAATTCAAAATGTTTTAAATAAATGTTAAAAAACAAAATATTAGATAAATAATTTTAAAAGAAATGATTAACAGACCTAAAAGATGATTTCTTGAAAAGAATAATAAAATTGATAAACCTATAGCCAATCTTTTAAAAGAATTCAGAAACTACTATGCAATTTTCTGCTACCAAAAAAACTCAATACAAAATAAAGGATTACTTTCAAAATTATAAAATGAAAATGGAAATAATACTAAAAGAGAACTGAATTCTGATTAATCGTCATGACCACCGTCCATCCTAGATAAGAGACGACTGAACACATCACCCTACTCTCCATATGGAGGTAGAGAACTACAGATAAGGAATGTGATATATGGTGTCAGACACAGCTCCTGTCCATTGGCTTGGCTTTCCTATTTTTCTTTGTTATATGGGTGAGTTGGGGGTAGAGAGAGATATCAGGAAAAGTCAATACTATCAAAAAAAGATATCAATAAAAAGAACATGTGTGCATGGTGACTAAGTTAAGCATTAACATATGTCATCTTTTCATTTTTTAGAGCAAACTCAGAGGTCTTTCTCCCTTTTCGAATATAAATATTGCAGTTTCTCATGTTGGAAGGCAGATCTGAAGCTCTTTAGTTCAATCTGTACCTGAATATAATGTGAATACCCTCTATATTTCCAACAAGTGGGATAGCCTTTGCTTGAAAATCTCAAATGAGAGGTGAATATTACCTCCCCCAAACCCTCATTACAGTGTTGATAGCTGTAATCATTAGCAAAGCTACCTCCTTAAATAGGATGTTATTTTGCGTCTTTGAATCTCCCTACCAGTTGGGGAGATCCAGTAGATAGTTGATTATGTGAGACTGGAGCTTGAGGGAGAGATCTGAGAATTGTTAGCACAGAGGTGGTAATTAAACCTATGGGAGCTGATGAGAGCACAAGATAGAGCCTTGGAGAACATGCAAAATGAAAGGGAAAAATAAAGAGGATGAGCTAAAAAGAGAAATTAAGAAAGAATGGTCGGGGTAGAACCAATATGGTGGGGGAAAGGCATAGACTCTTCCAAGTCCCAAATTCCCACCCAAATAACTTTAAAATAATGTCTCAAAATGAATCCTAGAGCAACAGAACCAACAAAAGTTTAGATGCAACAATTTTTCATCCCAAGAAAACTTAAGAGGTCAAGAAGAAAGATCTGTCATGCCTAGGAAGTGGTCAGGCTAGGGTATGGTGCGGGCCATACCTGGCCATGCCAGTAAGAGGCCTTGGAAGTGACAGCAGCAGCAACAGCTTTGAGAGCTCTCAGTCCACAAAGAGCAAAGGAGTCAGAAAACCAGTCATACAAAGATTACAGGGAGTCCTTTGCTGGCGTTGGGTTTAGGATCCTGTTGTACTGCCTGTATGCAGTTCCTGCTAGTGGTCCCAGGATGAAGGACACTAGTGCTTGTGGCCACACGGGAGTAGGGGTCTTGGTTACAGTTTCAGGATGGAGAAGAGTGCTTGGGGACACTCACAAGAGAGCAGGGGTCATGGTCACAATGTTAGGGCCAACAGGAGCACTAGCACTTGTGGCTACAGGGGAACAAGGTCCTTTCTTCAGTAAAGACCACAGCATAGCTCAGGAGAGCAGTGACCACACCTCTCTTTTGATCACACCCCCCCTTGGAAGCACTGAAAAACTTACAGACTCCCAGAGCTAGCTCTGAAAATAGCAGCACAAAAAAAAATGTGAAACTTGGGACAGCCCAGGAGAAGAGCCCAATTTTGACATAAATTTAGAAGTCAAGAAATAGATAATCCACTCAAAAAAGTTGAAATAATTAACAACTTCAGCAAAGTTGCAGGATATAAAATAAACCCCCATAAATTATCAGCATTTCTATATATTACCAACAAAGTCTAATAGGAAGAAAGAGAGAAATTCCATTTAAACTAACTGCAAACAATATAAAATACTTGGGAGTCTACAAGCCAAGATAACCCAGGAACTATGTGAACACAACTACAAAACACATTTCTCGCAGTCAGATCTAAACAATTGGAGAAATGTTAATTGCTAATGGGTAGGATGAACTAATTAAAATGACAATTCTAACTAAATTATTTTACATATTCAGTTCCAAACCTATCAGACTACCAAAAATTAGTTTATAGAGCTAAAAAATAATACCAATATTCATCTGGAAGAAACAAAAGATCAAGAATATCAGAAGAATCAATGAAAACAAAATTTGAAGGAAAATAGCTTCGTGGTACTGATGGGGTCCTTGTGACATGTATATGTCTGTAGTATTAATCTGTAACATCAGTTTGTAAGTGGGGTGCTTTGGGATCTATGTCTGTAAAATCACACTTCCCCCCCACCCAGCCTCAGAGCATTGACTCTTCCCCTTCCCCCTTCCAGCGCTCTGCCCAGCAACAATTCATGACCTGTTTATCTCTGCTTGAAACAATAAGTTATGTAAATGTTATCTCCCTTAGTTAGAGTGGCCAGCCCCACCATAAATTCTTCAATACCTTATCTATAGGGTAACTCCTTAGTCAATTATATACCCACACTGTCTCTGATGACCTCGGTGGGTGGCAGACTGGGCACTCTTTAGTGACATGTCAGGCCTAAAACCGTATCTCCAGCTAGCCCTGCTTGAGCTATTTCCCAGTGAATCATGGGCAATACACCTGCGCAGTGAGCACTGACCACTCCTTAACTCCTCCCTGATCCCACCCTTACTCACCTAGTTAGCATAATGGACACCTTAAAGCTATGCCTGTGACCCCTGGAAGTTTGCAGGTTCCATTAGAATCTAGCCCGCTGTCCTTGTACAGTGTAACAATAAACTTTACAATTTTGGCTTCAAAGTTTGCTTGAGCCTGGTGAATTCCTTCCAGACTGGATGCCAGGGTGGGTCCCTGGCAGAACCACTTACCCTCCCCCCCTCCTTATCACCCTTCCCTCTTCAGATGACGATAACAAAAGGACAATCTTAGCCTCTGTCTGGGATGGAGTCCCTCCTGGCTCAATTTACCCATGGGATTCCTTTGAAAAGGAATGTTTCCCACCTATTCCTGAGTCTAGCTATAAAATGGAACAGATACTGCATGGTTGGATATCTGTGACTCTACCTGAATTTAAACAGAGTCAAGGATGTTTTATCCTGTCATATTTGGAATGTCACATGTCCCTACTTTTTTCCTTCTATAGCAAGTTTCTATGATCAGAGCAAGTAGTCAGTAACAGATATGGGTTCTTTCGTGTAAGCTCACTGGAAAATCTAATATTATTTTTCATTTGGAATTAGATCATGTGCAGAAAGTTATGCAAACTGTTTAAGATCATTTTAAGTTTTCAACTAACTTTCTTCATCAAGGTTTAATGAGATTGTAAAAACAGAAGAGATCTGGCTCTTTTGATCCGAATTTGTAGTTGTTTCATGCTCTAAGCAAAAGTTAACATTTGTAACTGAATGTATGTTAAGGATTCAATTTCTGAATTATCTCTTCCTTCCTGAGTGAATCTGTATTCACTGTTATATACTGTATACTGTACATATAATCTGTGTACCCAGCTTCCTATGAAACATAGATCTACCCAAATGATTTTGGGTCCCAGCTGTTTAAGGGGGAGATGATCAGGTGCTTGGAATGACAGAGTACTTGGGTGCCTGATATTTATTTTAATCAGAGATACTTTAGTTGAGAGAAAAAGATAACATTTTTAACACCAGGTTAATTCAAACTGTTTTAAAGTCTATTTATGAAAAGCTGAACAAAGCAGATAAGAAGGTTTGGCTTCCCCATGAGAATTGGGTCAGGTCCTTGGATTCTTAGCTTTGACTTCCTTGAGCAGCCGGCATCTGAAATTTTCTCAGAGCTCAGAACTCAAGGCTGAGAAAGTCCAGACCATTCCCTAACATATATTTGAAAGACCACCACCCATTCTTCCTCTAATCCGGGAAGACCTAAAAGCTGAAATCACGAACTCTTCCCTTATCAAGTTCCTTTAGGGCCTGCAGGCAATTCAGAAAAAAACTGCTTCCCTCAGCTCTCCTGATCCTGATCCAGAGTTCCGCCTCAGCTTACCTGTTTCAACCTGGGGATTCTGTGCTGGTAAAAAGAAATTCATGGTCTGGAGCCGAGGTGGAAGGGACTACATGTCATGATCCCCACTACACCTACTGCTGTCAAAGTGGACTCTATTCCCACATGACTCCATTGCACCAGAGTGAAGCCTGCTGTCACCTCAGAATGGAAAACAGAAGTCCACGAGCACCCCCTAAAGCTAAGACTATCCGATCCTCTCCCTGATTCCCCTTTTACCTCCTTGCGCGGCCCCCGCCCCCCACAATCCCCATGCCCCCAGACCAAGCTATACCTGGGTGTTAACCACAGGAAATGGACAATCCTGGACTTTTCCAGAACTGGAGCACACAGCTACCCCTCAACTCCCTGTTCCCCAGAACTAGACTATTTGGGGGGCCCACCAGTAGATGCAGGTTACCTACTCTGTTCAGATACATGATGTCCATGTGCCTGTGCTTGTGTCACAGTTTACCACCTCCCCTCTCCTAGTCCTGGTGCCTCCCTGTGCTACTAGGCAGGCAGTGGTGAGGGATTGGACCCATTGCTCCGAATCCATACAATCGCACCTGCCCCTTAGCAACCCATGCCCAAATCTCACCATTCAAAATCCCTCTCACCCTGCCTGGGGAACCCCGGTTTCTGGAGTCCTGGGAACCATAGTCCCTGAAGGGGAGGAGAAAACGCAGGTGGGAAAGACCTCAGTATTGACTATAACCAAAAAGCCTTCTGTGCCCCTCCCCCATTGTCATCCCATTGCTTAGCTATCCCTGCCCCAATAGGGAACCCTAATGTCCAAATCACAATACCAGCTGTCACCACAAGGACCCCATCAGTACCAGATCTCAATCTATATAACAAAGCAGTTACAAATCACAATCAGATAACTGGCTAAGAAACAGACTGGTAGATCAGTGGAACATGTTAGGTATACAACACACAATAGTAAATGACCATAGAAATCTAGTGAATCTAGTGTTTGATCAACCTGAAGATCCAAGCTTAGGGGCCAAGAAATCACTATTTGACAAAAATTTCTAAGAAAGCTAGAAAGAAGTTTTTTTTAAAGCAATTGGGGTTAAGTAACTTGCTCAAGGTTACATGGCTAGTCATTATTTATGTGTGGGTGCTCATTTTCTGAGGCCGGATTCAATCTCGGGTCATCCCAACTCCGAGGCCGGTGCTCTTACTCACTGCGCCACCTAGCCGCCCCTCTAGAAAGAAGTTTAGCAGACACTAGGTATCAAGCAGCATCTTGAGTACATGATTTAGTCATAAAAAGTGACGTCATAAGCAAATTATGGGGAGCATGAAATAGTTCACAAGTCAGATCTATGAACAAAGGAAGAATCTATGACCAACCAAGAGACAGAGAGCATTACAGGATGTAAAACAGATAATTTTGAATACATTAAATTTAAAAAGTTTTGCACAAACAAAACAAGTTCTGCCAAGATTAGAAGGAAAACCAAAAAGAGGAGGGGTGGATTTTATGGCAGGTTTCTCTGATAAAGGTCTTTTGCAAATATATACAGAACTCAGTCAAATTTTTTTTTTAATTAATTTATTAGTTTAGTTTCAGTTGACAAGATTCAATTCCTTAGTTCCTTGATTTTCAAATTTCCTTTACTTCCCTCCCCCCTCCCCTCATGACATCATATAGTACAGTATAGGGTCTGCAAATGCATTCATATTAAACATTATTCCAATTAAAAAGGCATATTGTACTAGGTGGGATGAAAGATGGTAAGGAAGAAGTACAACCAAACAATGAGAAGAACAAGATCATTTAGTTTGCTTCCATCAGGATTCAGGCTCAGTTCTTTCTAGTTATATCTCTGGATGGCACATTTCTCACTTTCTTGAGTCATTCAGGATTAACTTATATCACTGCATTGCTGAAAAGAGTCCAGTCTGTCATAGTTGGTCGTCACAGATATGGTATGTCTGTGATTGTATACAAATTTCTTCTGATTCTACTCTTCTCGCTCAGCATCAGTTTGTATAAGTCTCTCCAGGTAATTATGAAATCCGTCACCTCCTCGTTTCTTATAGCACAATAAAATTCCATTACATTCATATACCACAACTTGTTTAGCTATTCCCCAATTGATGGGCACTCCTTTAGTTTCCAATTCTTTGCAACCACAAAAAGGGCTGCTAAAAATATTTTTGTACATATGGTTCTTCCTCCCACTACTATGATCTCTTTGGGATATAACCCTAGGAGTGGTATGGCTGGGTCAAAGGGTATGAAATTATTTATAATCCTTTGGGCATAATTCCAGATTGCTCTCCAGAATGGTTGGATAAGTTCACAACTCCACCAGCAATGTATTAGCGTTCCAATTTGCCCACATCCTCTCCAGCATTTGTCACTTTCTTGTTTTGTCATCTTAGCCAATCTGACTGGAGAGATGTGGTATCTCAGAGTTGTTTTGATTTGCATTTCTCTAATTAATAGTGATTTAGAGCATTTCTTCATATGCTTATAGATATCTTTAATTTCTTTCTCTGAAAACTTCCTATTCATATCCTTTGACCATTTCTCAATTGGGGAATGACTTGTATTCATATAGATTTGGCTCAATTCTCTATAAATTTTAGAAATGAGTCCTTTATCAGAGACACAAGTTGTAAAAATTCTTTCCCAATTTCCCACCTCCCTCTTGATCTTGGTTACATTGGCTTTGTTTGTGCAGAAGCTTTTCAATTTAATGTAATCAAAATTATCCATTTTGCATTTTATAATGCTCTCTAATTCTTGTTTGGTCCTAAAATCTTCCCCTCTCCACAGATCTGTCAGGTAAACTATTCCTTGCTTTCCCAAATTGCTTACAGTATCATCCTTTACACCTAGATCATGCACCCATTTAGACTTGATTTTGGTATATGGTGTTAGATAGTGATCTATGCCCAGTTTCTGCCATACTGTATTCCAGTTTTCCCAGCAGTTTTTGTCAAATAGTGCATTCTTATCCCAAAAACTGGGGTCTTTGGGTTTATCGAGCAATAGATTGCTATATTCATTAACTGCTGGGTCTCCTGCACCTAATCTATTCCATTGATCCACTACTCTACACCTCTGCCAGTACCAAGCAGTTTTGATGACTGCTGCTGTATAATACAGATGAAGATCTGGCATAGCTAGTCCACCTTCCCTAGCATTTCTTTTCATTAATTCCCTTGATATTCTAGACCTTTTGTTTTTCCAAATAAATTTTGTTATTATTTTGTCTAACTCTACAAAGTAGTTTTTTGGTAAATTGATTGGAATGGCACTAAATATATAATTTAGTTTGGGTAAAATTGTCAGCCCAGCCACGAGCAATTGATATTTTTCCAACTATTTAGATCTGATTTTATTTGTGTGAGAAGTGTTTTGTAGTTGTGATCATATAGATTCTGGGTTTGTTTTGGCAAGTAGATTCCCAAATATTTTATAATGTCTACAGTGACTTTAAATGGGATTTCTCTTTCTATCTCTTGCTGTTGAGTTTTATTAGAGATGTACAGGAATGCTGAGGATTTATGTGGGTTTATTTTTATCCTGCAACTTTGCCAAATTTATTTATTGTCTCAAGTAATTTTTTACTTGATTCTCTAGGATTCTCTAAGTATATCATCATATCATCTGCAAAGAGTGATAGCTTGGTCACTTCTTTGCCTAATTTGATTCCTTTGATTTCTTTTTCTTCTCTAATTGCTACTGCTAACGTTTCTAGTACCAGATTGAATAAGAGGGGTGATAGTGGACACCCTTGTTTCACTCCTGATCTTATTGGAAAGGCTTCTAGTTTATCCCCATTGCATATAATACTTGCTGATGGTTTTAGATAGATGCTATG
>WOXC01006038.1:0-28323 GCA_011680675.1 Gymnobelideus leadbeateri | reverse complement strand
TTAAGAGTCTGAGTCCCGATTTGAACTCGGGTTTTCCTGACTCCAGGGCTGGTCCTCTATTCACTGTGCCACCTAGCCACCCCTATTTTATATTTCATAAAAACCAAGGAGTCTCTTTCTGAAATTTTTGCTTGGAAAGTCTAGCAACTCCATTGAATGCAAAGAAAGTAAATAAAATAAACATAAGCTAAAAGAACATGAAGAAATCAATTATGGAAAAGGAGGATGGGACTAAAGGACATTTTTTGTTATTTGTTGCTATATGACACTTAGTTTATCCTGGTGGGGCCATACCAAGTCAAGTTACATAAAGATGAGTTATCAGAATAAGAAAATGTTTCAAAGGCCTTGAAAAATTTCAAATACTGTATAAAAGTCAGCTATTATGACTACTGTAGATAAAAGTTATCCTAGCTATCATCAGGAAGGGTTATAAAACAAAACAAACTATTACCCTACTCTTCTAGAAAATAATCTTTATTACCTTATTTGTACTCAGGATGCAAATGTATATATATGTGTGTATGTGTGTATACACATAAATAATACATACACATGCAAATACACATATATAAATATAATATTTCTGCATCCTGAGTTGAGGTAGACAGCATACTTCATCATTTGTTCTCTAGAATCGTGGTTGCTCATTGGTTAATCAGAGTTCTTATATCGTTCTAGGTTGTTGTGTGTTGTGATTTTGATGCTATATTTGTAATGAGTTACTTAAGAAACCTCTCAATGTTTTTCCTTCCTTCTTTCCTTCCTTCCTTCCTTCCTTCCTTCCTTTCTTCCTTCCTTCCTTCCTTCCTTCCTTCCTTCCTTCCTTCCTTCCTTCCTTCCTTCCTTCCTTCCTTCCTTCCTTCCTTCCTTCCTTCCTTCCTTTTCCTCCTTCCTTCCTTCCTTTATTCCTTGCTTCCTTCCTTCTTTCTTTCCCTCCTTTTTCTTTCCTTCTTTCTTTCTTGTATGTAAGGGTGGATAGCTCTAACCTTTTCAGGTGGTAGACAACTATGCCCTTTTATCAGGATCTTTTGATGTTGTCTGCTAGAAAGAGCCACAGTCAAAGTTTGTCATTTCTTATGGATGTATGAAAATGGGCTCCTAGGTCCTCTTTTTTGTTTCAGTATTGTGAATAAATGTCATTTTGGTGCCTCAGTTTATTTATAAAGGGTGGGTACAGAGGGTAGGGAGGAAGTGATTCCTGTTACTTATCTCCCCACCTATCTCATCGTGAAGTAAATGTCATAAATCCCTCGACTTTCTTGTCCATTTCCTAGTGGAAGAAAAAAAAAAACCACCTAAGTACAAAATGTGTTTATTCAAAGTATTTATTAAAGTCTCACATGATCATATAGTGTCTTGTTCCCTGGGGCCTAGAACTCTGTCCTATAAATCCTCTCATCATTCTTAGGTGTTTTACAGATAAGGTCTGGGGTTAAAGAACCTGCTGAAGAGTAGGCTTTTGGCATGCACTGCAGGAAGGACCTGAAGCTCAGACCAGAATATCATAGTGCTTATCATCTTTCTCTACACAGTCAAATAACTTAACCAATCTACAAATATTTATGAAGTGCTTAATGCTTGTCACCTATTACTATCAAATCAAAATCTGGGCTTTACAAACCAAAGGTGGCAACTTCCCACAACCTATTTATATGATTTATTTTCAATCATATGCTTGACTTTTTCTGGATTCTTCCCAAAATTATCAACTTACACTCCAGGATAACCCAGGAAGATGATGGTCAGTAAATAATAATAATTAATAATAATTACCATGTAGCACTTTAAGGTTTGCAAAGCATGTTGTACATTTATCTCAATAATTCCATGAGGTAGGTGCTATTATTTATTCTATTTTATAGATAAGGAAGCTGAGGTTAAGGTTAAATGATTTGCCCAGTCATACAGCTGAAGTAGGGTTCAAATTTAGGTCTTTCTGATTTTCAAGACTAATACTACCCATTCATCCCATAATTTCTTTTTTCTTTCTTTTGGAGGCAATCAGGGTTGTGACTTACCTAGGGTCACACAGCTAGTAAGTGTCTGAAGAAGGATTTGAACTCAGGTCCTCTTGACTCCAGAGCTGGTGTTCTATCCACTGTACTACCTAGCTGCCCCTAATCATTTATTATTTTTTTTAAATTGATAAATTTCATTTTTATATCACTGGCTTTTCCTACTCCCATCCTCTTCAAATTGAACCTTCCCTTGTGACAAAGAAAAACAGTTATGAGGGGCTGCTAGGTGGCACAGTGAGTAAGAGCACCAGCCCCAGAATCGGGAGGACTCAGGATTGGTTCCAGCCTTGGATACTTAACACCCACACACACACACACACACACAAACTGGCCATGTAACCTTGGGCAAGTTACTTAACCCCAATTGCTTTAAAAAAAAAGAAAGAAAGAAAGAAAAACAGTTGTGAAAACACATCCAACACAGAGTCTCTGTTTGGGCAATGTTTATGATATTCTGTCTTAGCACCCTCACCCTACCTCTCTGCCCTGAGGAAGGCAAAAACAGAGACTGAGTTTTGACAATATTTACAATTCTGTTTTCTGGTTCCCCCCACCCTACCTCTGCTCTGAGGGAGGAGGTATGTTTCATTGTGTCTTTTCTAGGACAGTTGTTTTACCCATTTCTTTTCTTTTTTTAAAGTTTCCTTTCTTTCTTTTTCCCTATATTTAAAATCAGAACCTTACTCTTTGAGAACCCATATATACCTCCAGAACAATATTTTTTTTGTCATGACACTCCTCTCCTCAAAATACTTCAATAACATTCTATTGAAAGGGATTATAGAATTCAGAACTGGAAGGGTCCTTGGAAGCCATTCACTGCATTTTCTCCTTTTTAAAGGTGAGGAATTGAGGCCAAGAGAGGTTGCGATTTGCCCAAGGTCACACAGCTACTTAGAACCTAGGTCTCCTGTCTTTTCCATTCAACCCATTTCCATTCCATTGGGTTCCTCCCCCCCCCCCCATTACAACTCTCTGCCTCTCTTAAGTGTCGAACCAATACTCTCTAAATAGTCCCTGCTCTCTTTCCAGAACATAGGCATTCAAAACACACAAGTACGAAAGCAAACAGCTGCATAGCAACTGAGGACAAGGGTAAGTATACTTTTGAGTAAGAAGCAAATGTGGTGTCATGGGGTGCAATGATTCCCCTCTACCCTATAACTTCACTATTTTTTTTTCCACAGCATACCCAAGACTTGGTTTGTTGTTAACCTCATTTGGTTTCTTGCCACCACTACTTCTGCTCACTTACAGGAAGAAGACTGCAGGGTTTCCTCTATCACCTACCACCACTCCTTTTCTCTGACAGCAGCACCCCAAAGTCTTAATTTAAAGGGGATTTAGTATTATGCACTACAGGGGAGCATGCAAAGGAGGGGGCCCAGGGATGGGTGGCACAATTGCAGGTAAAAAAGGTTAACGTTTTCATAGTCCACAAAGGATCTTAGAATTATTACCTGGTCCTCTGAGACAACTCGAGGGTAGTTTTCTTCTCTCTTTAGCTCTTTCCTGCCTAACTCTTGCTTGGTCTTGGCACTGGTATTTGCTCAGTACTAGTTCCATTGCAAAGATTTGACTGGCCTGCGTATTCTTTGTCTTCTATAGCCTACTGCTGTAGCCTTTGATGAGAGGTGTTTTGATCTTTTAACTAATGATAGATGGGAAAACCCATCTCTTTCATCTATATCAGCCAGGTCTCTGTACCCACATTCTTCCTAAGACCATGCTGCTTGCAGGTCAATCTAAATCTATTTTCTAGTTCTAAATTAGGGCTCCCCCTTGGAGACACCCCCAATTCCGCATTTTTGACTAAACTAAGTTGATTGACACAATCTAGGGACAGAAGAAACCAGATTTTCTTTTCCTTTCCTCAACTAATTACTCATTTAATTTAACCATTCATTCACCACAAGATGATGAGTCATTCATTGACCAGCTTGATCCCCATTCCACCTAGGAATGGATATCACAGACTACGAAATGTTATAGCAACCATGGTAATAAAAATTGCATGCATACCAATATGCATGCCCCTTTCAGCCCCTTTTCTCTCCACCAAGAAAACAATCAATATAATTCACATTATATGTGTGAAGTCATATAAAACACATTTCTATATTAGCTTTGATGCAAAAACAAGCAAGAAAAATTAAAAGGAAAAATATTCTTCAATCTGCACTCCGAGTATTAGATCTCTTTCTGGAGGTGGATAACATTTTTTATCATTAGGCTTCTGGAATTATCTTGGATCATTATATTGATGAGAGTAGCAAAGCACGTTTTAAAAAATTTCTTGATACATTCCATTTTAGCACATCAGACATTTTTTCAATAACCACTCAAACAAACCCCTTCATAGAGAGAATTTCTTGAAATAGTTCATCATTTTCAAACAGAAAGAGGGATGTGTCCTTTTATTTGTATAGTATAGAGCTAATACCAATAGTTGTATTTGACCAGAATTTTGCTTCCCCTTTTTGGTGACTTTGTGTGGTGTCATATTATTCTTTTGTTTTGCTTTCTTAACTCTGCATCATCTCATATGCATTTTTCCATGTTCCTCTGAATTCTTAATATTCATTTTTATTTCCCATCAATAATGTAGGGACAGCTAGGTGATGCAGTGGATAAAGAGTTAGTCCTGTAGTCAAGAGGATCCAAACTCAAATCTAGCCATAGACACTTACTAGCTATGTGACCTTGGGCAAGTCACTTAACTCTATTTGCCTCAGTTTCCTCATCTGCAAAATGAGCTAGAGAAGGAAATGGCAAACCATTCCAGTAACTTTGTCATGAAGCCCCATATGGGGTCATGGAAAATTGGATACAATTAATTGAACACTGCTATCTATCTATCTATTTATCTATCTACATATATGTATGTATATATGTAAATAAAATCATAATATTATAGATGTACAATTGTAAGAGAGAATCTGACCCTATCATTTTGCAAATGAGGAAATTGAAGCCAAGGGAGGGTAAGTGATTTGCTCCAGGTCACACAGGTAGATTTGAACCAAGGTCCTCAGTGCTATTTCCACTATAAGATGCTATGTATCTACAGATCTATATGACATATAAATTAATGGCATAGAGTTTTTATACTATACATTTTTATTTAATCTGAACAACTAAACATGAAACAAAAAAGAGACAGAATAGTCATTGTCTCTAAAAGAATCTTGCTGTAATATATAAGGTCAGTCTAAGAACTTTGATCCTGAGAAATCCCTATCTTGCTCCCATTGGTATATTAACACAATGAGTTTACCAGATTAGTGAATTGTCACCTTGAAAGGTAGGTAAATTCTAGCCCTTGAGGAGATGAGTCATGAGACTGTAAGGGTTGTAAGGTAGAAAGAAAATGGAAGCATCAAAGAGCAGGTTCAGGGCAGAAGGATTGTTTTAGCAGGGTAGTGACCAAAGAGAGAAAGCCCATAGGCAGAGTGGGGCTCTCTATGCTATGGGTGATCAGGGGAGTGTGGGAGTTCTAGAGATTGACATTATTGCAAGTTATCATACTGTGGCACATTCATTCCTCTGAAAGCCTCCTGGGTATACTGAAAGTCCCAACACAGGGCTTCAGGAGCATAGACTGGAAGGAACTTTAGGGGGTCTGAGTCCTTTATTCTTCCTTTAGGTGATTTGTCCAAAGTCACATATTCAAATGTCTGATTCAAGATTTGAACCTCTGACTCACAGTATTGTACATACCACATTGTCTTTCATCCCTAAAACTATCTCTGCATCACTAAATGTGTTCTAGGTGTCAGAATTGCTAGATAGGACTTTGAGTATAAATGATGTACTTGCCTATAGTCCCACTTTTTGAGGGTAAACTTAAAAAAAATTACTTCATTGCATATAGTACATTGTATATAGTAAGCTTTAAATAAATGCTTGATGGATATGTATGTGTATGTGTGTATATATCTATACCTGTGTATATATGAGTACACACATACATATATCTGTATATATCTATTGTGTGTGTGTTTATAAGGGCAGCTAGATGGTACAGTGGTTAGAGTGCCAGGCTTTGAGTCAAAAAGATTCATCTTCCTGAGTTCAAATCTGACCTCAGACACTTAGTAGCTGTGTGACCCTGGTCAAGTACCTTAATTCTTTTTACTTCAGTTTCTTCATCTGTAAAATGAGGTAGAGAAGGAAATGGCAAACTATTCCAGTATCTTTGCCAAGAAAACCCCAAATGGGGTCATGAAGAGTCAGACATTACTAAAAAATGACTGAACAACAACATATATGTACACACCCACATACATATTATACTGTGTACGTGTGTATATATATATGTACATATGTGTTTGTTCCTATCTATATGAATGTGTGTGTGTGTGTGTGTGTGTGTGTGTGTGTGAGTGTGTGTGTAAGGAAAACTAGGTGGCACAATAGATAGATCACCAAGTCTGGAGTCAGGACTGTAGTCAGACTCATCTTCCTGAGTTCAAATCTAGCTTCAGATACTTACTAGTTGTCTGACCCTAGCCAAGTCACTTAACTTTGTTTACCTCAGTTTCCTCATCTGTAAAATAAGCTGGAGAAGGAAATGGCAAACCACTCCAGTATCTTTGTCAAATGTGGTCTTGAAGAGTCGGACACAACTGAACAACAATAATTTCTTCCCCCTCCCTGCTCCCTTCCCCCCACCCAGTCTTTTTGACACCAAAGACAACCAAACCCTTAAAAAATGCTCCAAAAATACTTGACTTTTATAACAACAGAGTACACTCTCCCTTCTTCTTCTGGTCTGGACATTGCTTGAGACAATGCTCCAAATGATACTTTTCTCTCAACACTTTTCCTCAGAGAACTCATTCATTCTCACAATCTGAACTTATATTTCTGGGTCTTGGGCCCTGAACTTTCACAAATGCTCCACACAGTATTTCTTTCTTTCTTTTTTGCTTTTTGGAGGGGGGAGGGCAGGGCAATTGGGGTTAAGTAATTTGCCAAAGGTCACATGGCTAGTTTTATGTTAAGTTTTTGAGGCTGGATTTGAACTCTGGTCCTCTTGACTCCAAGGCCGGTGTTCTATTCACTGCACCACCTATCCGCCCCACCAAACAATCTTTCTGCCTACTTCTGCTGCCTTCTTTGGAACTGCTGCTTCTACCTCAAGGTCAAAGTGATTATACACCAGCTCCTGTTGGCAAGCTCCCCATTTCTGTTGGTACTATTATAACCAGTGAATAGAGAGATACAGACATGAGCAATGGACTTCCAAACCTAAGGGCAAGGTCATGAAGTCCAATGTCCTGGAAGTGAAACTAACCCGTCCTGGAGGGGATTAGCCATTAACAAGACCCTTCTTCCTTTCCTGGCCCTTTTTTAAATCTTTCTTTCTTCTCTCAATCTTACCTTTTATTCTAATCCTCCCCTTGCCTCTTTCTCTTTTGGAATGTTTTATCTTTCGTCTTTTTTTTTCTTTTTGGAGGGCAATTGGGGTTAAGTAACTTGCCCAAGGTCACACGGCTAGGTTTTTGTTTGTGTGTGTTAAGTGTCTGAGGCCAGATCTGAACTCAGGTCCTTCTGACTCCAGGGCCGTCACTCTACTCACTGCACCACCTAGCCTCCCCCTTTTGTCTTTTTTTCATCTCATTTTTATCTTCAGTGATACAGAAAGTGTACTGGACCTAAAGTCAGGAAAGACCTAGGTTTGAATCCCACCTCATATCCTTATTATGCCATTTTAGCCAACTTTATTGTTGTTGAGCTGTTTCAGTTATATATGATTCTTTGTGATCCCATTTGGGCTTTTCTTGGCAAAGATACTGAAGTGGTTTTCTATTTCCTTCTCCAGATCATTTTATAGATGAGGAAACTGAGGCAAACCCGGTTAAGTGACTTGCTCAGGGTCACACAGCTAGTAAATGTCTTAGGTCAAATTTGAGCTCAGGAAGATGAGTCTTCCTGACTTCAGGTCTGGTGCTCTATCTACTGTACCACTTAGCTGCCTTGGTCAAATCCCTCAATCTTTCTGAGCCTCAGTTTCCTCATCTTTAAAATGAGGGCAATAATAAATAAAATACCTACTGCATAGAATTGTTGTGAAGAAACTAATATAAGGCTGAAAAGTCCTGTATGAAGGTGAATTATTATTTCCTCCTTTGCTCTTGCTGTGGCAATCACTCTAGCACACCGGGGATGGCCTGCTAGTACAGGTTCTTTGGTTTGCTTTAAAAGAAAGACAACTTTTAAAGGGGTCAACAATCTTACTTTAATTACAAAGTAGAAAATACAAGCAGAGAAATTAGCACAGAGATTCAACATACAAGGCTCCAACTGTCTGAACAAAGTAATACAACCAACCACCTACATACACCACCAGATCTGGATAGCACAAACCTCTGTGTTTTCAAGGGACTCCTGACAAATGGCTACTCAGAGTCCCATCCAGGGAACCAAAAGCTCCTTCTCATAAGCTAACCCCCAAAGCAAAATGCCAACCTCCCAGAATATATAACAAAGATTTGGTCCCTGATTGACTCAGAACCAGAAGGCAGGACACCTACATCACTCAACATGGCTGTGAATTATCAGGGTTCAAAGGAAATTAATCCTTCAGATGTTTACAATTTATCCTGACCCTGGGAAACTGAACTCCAAAAAGAAAACAACAAAAAGCCCACCTTGCTGTTGCTTACAGTTCCCCTGCCCACCTTTTTTACATTCTTCCAAATTTTCTCCCAAATAAGCCACTGATGGCTTAAGTTTCCTCTAAGGTTGCTATTTATACCCTCTACAATAAAAGACTACAAATCACTTTACAACTCAGTCCTCCCAAGACCAGAGAGAAGAAATTGAGGGGAATCTTATGGAGGAGAAATGGAATCACTTCCAAAAGACAGTTTGGTGTAAAGGACAGAGAATTGACTTGTAGTCAAGCAGAAGCTTAACATCTTAATGCTCTAGACCAGGGGTGGGGAACCTGTGGCCTTGAGACCATATTCGGCCCTCTAGGTGCTCAAGTGTGGCCCTTTGACTCAATCCAAACTTCATAAAACAAATCCTCTTCATGAAAGGATTTCTTCTGTAAAACTTGGACTCAGTCAAAAGGCTGCACCCAAGGACCTAGAAGGTCATATGTGGCCTTGAGGTCACAGATTCCCCACCCCTTACCTAGACAACTCTCCAGATTATAAATTGCAGAGAAGTACTGACCTGCATTTGTAGAGAGGGTTTTGTCACCAGAAACTCCTCACACCAGTGAGTTCCAGTCCCTGTCTCCTTCTTTAAGGAGAGGTTAACAAGTAGGAATTAGAACTCAAGCCTCTTCATTTCTTCTTAGAATTACTCTTGAACAAGGCTCACCTGAGAGTCAAGATATAAAGCCAAAGTTTTGGAGCTAGAAGGAACCCAAGGTGACATGAAGTTCAACTTCCTTATTTTACAGGTAAGAAAACTGAAACCTGGAGAGAGGAAATGATTTGCCCAGAGTCAGAAAGGCAAAATGTGACTGACCTAGGACTCAAATCCAGGTCGTGTTACTCCAGATTTGGACTTTGTTTTAAGGTTCTGGAACCTGCATGTAGAACCCTCTGCCATGTAGTTCATGGGCCTGGAAATGTTTCTATTCATTACAATTTCTACCCAAATTAAGAGAAAAATAATTAACATCTTCAGCGACATATATTTCTTAAAGGCCTTGAAGTTTCATGTTTGGTGTTGTACAAAGAGACTTATCTAGATAGAGTTGCCCTCCAGGAATTTCCAATCAATTATAACTAATATTTATATGGTGCTTACTATGTATTATGGATAGAGTTCCAGGCCTGGGTTCAAATTTGCCCTCAGACACTTACTAGATGTGTGACCCTGGGCAATTCACTTAACCTTGTTTTCCTCAGTTTCCTCATCTGTAAAATGAGCTGGAGTAGGAAATGGCAAATCATGCCAGTATTTTTACCAAAAAAAACCCAAAAAGGGGACATGACTGGATAACAACATACATAAGATAATTTTTTTTTAATGGGGAAAGGACTGTTATTTGCGGGGGAGGAGAGAGAGAGGTTAGGCAGGTGTGGAAGGCTCCAGGTACTTTTTCTTGTGACTTAAATTCAGAAAACTAGGTTTAAATCATCCTGCATGTGCAGGACAAGGATCTACCCTGTAGAGGATTTAATTTCACCACATTTACTGGAGTCAGGAAGACTCATCTTCCTGAGTTCAAATCTGGCCTCAGACATGTACTAGTTGTGTGACCTTGGGGAAGTCACTCAACCCTTTTTTGCCTCAGTTTTGTCATCTGAAAAATGATCTGGAGAAGGAAATGGCAAACTACTCCAACATCTTTGTCAAGAAAACACCAAATGGGGTCACAAAGTTGATCACAACTGAAAAATGAGTGAACAACAACAGTGGAAAAGTGTTATGTCATAGGTTTTGAGGGAACTTAGGATCTGGTCCCTGATGTGGTACTAGTTAACTCTGTGTCCTTGGACAAGTCACTCAATTTCTCTCTCACTTTTCTTGTTTTTAAAATGAGATTAGTATCTGTCCTACCTACTTCACAGGGTTTCTTAGAGAATCCAAGGGGGTGAGGAAAGTCAGTATAATATAGTGGGCAGTGGATAGTGTAGTAGACTTGAATTTAGGAGAACTGGGTGGACATTGTGCTTAAGGTTCTTGGCTCTATGAGCCTGGGCAAATCACTTAATCTCTCAAGAGTCTCCATTTCCTCATCGGAAACTAACAATAATATCTTATACTGTCTTCCCTGCAGGAAAGTGTGTACAAAACTTAGTGTTATTTTTCTGACTTATCAATATGACAGTGCTTTGAAAAGTATAGAGTAACATACTAAGTGTTGTTGAGTCATTTCATTTGTGATGTGATATGACTTTGACCACATTTAGATTTTCTAGGCAAAGATACTTGGAGTGATTTGCCATTTTCTTCTTCAATTCATTTTACAGATGAGGAAACTGAGGCAAACAGGGTTAAGTGACTTGTCTAGGGTCACACAGTTAGTAAGCCTCTGAGGCCAGATTTGAACTCAGGAAGATGAATCTTTCTGACCCCAAGATCGGTACTTTATCCACTGTGACACTTAGCTGCCCAATATGCTAAGTGCTAATGTATCTTATTCATATTAATAATATTATTGTACCATTTACCTTGGCTATTGTAAATAAAAAAAATGTTTTTCACTCCTGAAGTGTCTAGCTTGACTACACCATTATTATATTTTTCCTATCTTTTCAATCTACCTAAACTTGATTCTTCTCCATATACCCTACAATCTGGCTACATTAGTGTATTTGCTTTTCTTCACATATAATTCTCTCTCCTAAATCCATGACTTTGTACTGGCAGTCCCATGCTTGGAATGTGCTTCTTCTTCCTTCTATTTCACCTCCCTTCTTAGCTTCCCTATCTTCCTTCAGGATTCAGCTGAAATCTCACCTTCTGTAGGACTTGCTCAATCCCTACAGTCACTAGTGCCTTCCCCTCTGAGATTACCTTGCATTTACTCTATATGTAGCTTGTGTGTACCTAACTATTTAGATGTTTTCTCTCCCATCAGAATGGGTAAACTCCTCAAAGATAGGAATTCAGAGAAACATAAGACTTGTATGAACTGATACAGAGTGATATGAGTCAAGTGTGTTTCTCAATGATAATTACATTTATCTATCACTTTATAGTTTACAAAGAGTTTTCAAGTTTTTTTTTTTTAATGGAATGTGTACTCAGTGGTGGTTTGATGTGGAAGCCAAGAAAATCTAGTGAAAACTTGGACACCATGAAGAGAATACCTTCCAGGATTCAGGAGGGGATGATCATACTTTCCTTGGCCCTGATCAGACCACAACTGGGTTGTTGTTTTCAGTCCTGAGAACATGTTTTAATAAGGATCTTTCTAAGTTGGAAAGCATCCAGAGAATGCCAATCATGTTGGTGAAGAGTCTTGATCCCATGTCATATAAAAGGTAGTCAAAGGAACTGGAGAGACAGGAGAAAAGAAGGATATAATACCTGTTTTCAGGTATTTGAAGGGCTATCATATGGAAGAAAGGTTAGACTCATTTCTCTCAAACCCAGATGGCAGGACTATCACAATAAGTAGAAGTTGAAAGAAGGAAAATTTAGGTATAATACCAGGAAAAACTTAATAGCATTATGGGCTATCTAAAAGAGTAAAGGGTTATCTTGAGAAGAAAGGAATCACTCTTCAATCAGTCACAATCAGTTTTCAAGTAAAGGTTGGCTGATAGGAGGTGGAGCCAAGATGGTGGAATTGAAGCAGTAACTTCTTTAAGCTCCTCCATGAATCCCGTCACTAAACCTTAAAAAGTGAACTGAACAGATTTTGGAGTGACAGAATCCACTGGGAGATGGAGCATGGCAGAATCCAGCCCAGGAAAGTGCCCATGTGGGTCTGGACAGCGGGAGCATGGAGCATGTGGGGGTTGCAGCAGCTTGGACTAGAGGGTGGACTACAGCAGAGAGAGAAGGAGCCCCAGCCAGCAGACTCACCCATCCCAAGGGCAATTAGCAGCTGCCTCACCAGCATCTCACCAGGGGACAGGAGGAATCATTGGAGCTGGGTAAGAGAGGGCTTGGGGCCCTCCCAGCTTCTCCTGCAGCTTTCAGCCCCCAGCCTGGAAGTTTAGAAATCACCTGCCTGTCCTTTTCAGGGCCCAGGATGACAAAGTAAACTCTGGCTACTCCAATTCCCCCTCCCTGACCTAGAAAACCTAGAGATAAGTGTCCTGCCCAGAGTGAAATCCTAAGATAGCCCCTGGCTTGGGAGTCATTGAGAAGGGGGTGTAACTGAGACAGCAAGGAATCTGAAGAGAAGAGGGGGAGGGGCCCCAAGAAGCTCCACCTCATCTGACCAGCAAAAGCCTGCCTGAGCTGTAGCCCAGGGGTATAGAGGCAGAAATCAAATCTGAAGTGGCCAGACCACCTCTCCTCCACAGATTACTCTGTGCACCTCAGTATACCTCAGGGGGAACACTGAGACTCCTGCTGTGGCCTCAAACTAGACACCCAGAGGCTGCACCATACAAAGTCAACAACCAGGCCCTTAGCTCCCAGCCTGAGAAATTAGGAAATAGAAATTACAATGGGAAGGAAGGACTCTGAGAAGGAGAAGGGGAAGGCAAGAAAATCGATCAAAGCTTAGTATATAGATCAGGAGCAACCAAATACAGAGGACAACATGGACTCTATACTCACACCTGAGGCCACAGAAGGAAATATGAACTGGTCTCAAGCCCAAAAAGCATTCTTGGAGGAGCTTAAGAAAGATTTTAAAGACCAAATCAGGGAGGCAGAAAACAGATTTAAATCTACAGTGACCAAATTGGAAAAAAGTTTCACTGAAGAAAACAAATTCTTGAAAAGTAAAATTACTGAAGTTATTGGCGAAAATGCCTCCCTAAAAAAGAACCTTCAAAAACTAACCGAAGACTAGAATTTGCTAAAAATTAGAATCAGTCAAATTGAAACTCAGAACTCTATGATGCACCAAGAGTCAATCAAACAAAATATGAAGATTGAAAAATTGGTAGAAAGTGTAAAATATCTCACTGGAAAAACAATTGACCTAGAGAACAGATCCAGGAGAGATAACTTAAGAATTATTGGTCTACCAGAAAGCCATGATGAAAAAAGCAGCCTGGACAACATCCTCCAAGAAGTTGTCAGAGAAAACTGTCCTGAAGTCCTGGAATCAGAAGATAAAATGGTTACTGATGGAATTCACCAGACTCCTCCTGAAAGAGATCCCAAATTGAAAACTCCAAGAAATATAGTAGCTAAATCCCAGAATTACCAGATTAAGGAAAAAATACTGCAAGCAGCCATAAGGAAACAATTTAAATATCATGGAACTATAGTCAGGATCACACAGGATCTAGCAGCTTCTACATTAAAAGATTGGAGGGATTGGAATTTGATAAGAGAAGTGGGGAAAAATTGGGAAGAGAAATGAGAAAGATGCAAAAAAAGTATGAAATGACAGTCAACAGCCTGACTGAGGAAAATAACACCTTAAAAATAGACTAACTCAAATGGCAAAAGAGGCTCAGAAAGGCAATGAGGAAAAGAATGCCTTAAAAAGCCGAATTTGACATATGGAAAAAGAATCTCAAAAGCTCACTGAGGAGATTTATTCCTTCAGAATTAGACTGAAGCAAATGGAAGCTAGTGAGAAATGAGAAATCAAGATGCTATTAAGCAGATCCAAACAAATGAAAGAATAGAAGGCAATGTGAAATATCTCATGGGAAAAACCACTGACCTGAAAAATAGATCCAGGAGAGACAATCTAAGAATTATTGGACTACCTGAAAGCCATGATCAAAGAAAGAATCTAGAAATCATACTTCAAGAAATTCTCAAGGAAAATTGCCTGGATGTTTTAGAACCAGAGGGCAAAATAGAGATTGAAAGAATCCACAGGTCACCTCCTAAAAAAGATCCCCAAAAGGAAACTCCTAGGAATATTGTAGCCAGGTTCCAGAATTCCCAAATCGAGGAGAGAATATTACAAGCAGCCAGGAAGAATCAATTTCAATATTGTGGAAACACAATCAGGTTAACACAAGATCTGGCAGCTTCTACACTGAGGGATCGAAGGGCATGGAATATGATATTCCACAGGTCAAAGGACCTGGGATTAAAACCAAGAATCACCTACCCAGCAAAACAGAGCATCATGTTTCAGGGGAAAATTTGGTCATTCAGTGGAATAGAGGACTTTCAAGCATTCTTGAGGAAAAAACCAGAGTTGAATAGAAAATTTGACATTCAGATATAAGAAACAAGAGATGCTTGAGAAGATCTTTAGTCAAACCACAATGGAAACATTAAGGAAAAAATCCATTTTACTTACTGGTCATATGGAGTACCTGCTCAAGTAGTACTACAGTAAAGATAACGCAGCTCCAGATAAACCATTTGTCAGAATAATGACTCCCTCAGATATAGCACATCGAGGATGCCAGCTAACACTCACCTTTTCCATTTCAATGAAAAGTGTTTTTCAAGAACTAGAAAAGAGACGCGTGATCTGTGACAAGCGGGAACCAGGTGGCTCCAGTCCCTCTCTACAATTTTTTCCATGATGTTTACAAATTTATTAATGTTCTTGCCTCTGAAATTTCTGCTGCAAAACTAAAATGAACAAATCTATTTTTAGCTCAACAAGCCTAATTATATTAGTGTCTCTGCTGTCACTTCCTGGCTATTTCTGATTCTGGCAATGTAGTCCTTTAGAAGTGATGGTGTTATATAAAACCAATTATATGGAAAAGTAAAAAGCAAAAACAAAAACAAAAAAACCCCAAAACACAACTACTTTATAGAGCTAGAAAAAATAGTAACAAAATTTATTTGGAAGAACAAACGGTCCAGAATATCAAGGGAATTAATGAAAAGAAATGCTAGGGAAGGTGGACTAGCTATACCAGATTTTAATCTGTATTATACAGCAGCAGTCATCAAAACTGCTTGGTACTGGCTGAGGAAGAGTAATGGATCAATGGAATAGATTGGGCACATGAGATTCAGTAATCAATGAGTATAGTAATCTATTGTTTGATAAACTCAAAGACCCCAGTTTTGGGGATGAGAATGCACTATTTGACAAAAACTGCTGGGAAAACTGAAATATAGTATGGCAGAAACTGGGCATAGACCATTATCTAACACCATATACCAAAATCAAGTCTAAATGGTACATGATCTAGGCATAAAGGATGATATTGTAAGCAATCTCAGAAAGCAAGGAATAGTTTACCTGTCAGATTTGTGGAGAGGGTAAGACTTTAGGACCAAATAAGAATTAGAGAACATTATAAAATGCAAAATGGATAATTTTGATTACATTAAATTGAAAAGCTTCTGTACAAATAAAGCCAATGTAACCAAGAGTAAGAGGGAGGTGGGAAATTGGGAAAGAATTTTTATAACCTATGTCTCTGATAAAGGACTCATTTCTAAAATATACAGAGAACTGAGTCAAATCTATAAGAATACAAGTCATTCCCCAATTGATAAATGGTCAAAGGATATGAATGGGCAGTTTTCAGAGAAAGAAATTAAAGATATCTGTAAGGATATGAAGAAATGCTCTAAATCACTATTGATTAGAGAAATGCAAATCAAAACAACTCTGAGGTACCACATCTCACCAGTCAGATTGGCTAAGATGACAAAACAGGAAAATGACAAATACTAGAGAGAATGTGGAAAAATTGGAATACTAATACATCATTGGTGGAGTTGTGAACTGATTCAACCATTCTGGAGAGCAATCTGGAACTATGCCCAAAGGGCTATAAATAAGTGCATACCCTTTGACCCCACAATACCACTTCTAGGGTTGTATCCCAAAGAGATAATAGAAGTGGGAGGAAGACCCATATGTATAAAAATATTTATAGCAGCTCTTTTTGTGGTCGCAAAGAACTGGCAATTAAGGGGGTGCCCATCAATTGGGGAATGGCTGAAAAAGTTGTGGTATATGTATGTAATGGAATACTATTGTGCTATAAAAAATGAGGAGCAGATGGACTTCATATTTACCTGGAGAGGCTTATATGAACTGATGCTGAGTGAGAAGAGTAGAACCAGGAGAAATTTGTACACAATCACCGACACAACATATGTGTGATGACCAACTATGATAGACTGGACTCTTCTCAGCAATGCAGGGCTATAAGTAAACTCCAAAAGACTCATGATGGAGAGAAATGTCTACATTTAGAGAAAGAACTAGAAAGAACTGAGTTTGACTCTTGATTGAAGCAAACTATTTGATCTTTTTCTTTTTATTGTTTGGTTTTATTTCTTCTTTACCATTTTTATTCCATCCAGTACAATCCGCCTTTGTAACCTGCCTAATGTCTAATATGAAAGTATTTGTAGATCCTATACTGGATTGTATGCCGTCGTGTGTTGGGGGGGAGGGGAAAGAGAGGGAGGGAAAGAAAATTTAAAACTCAAGGAATTATGGAATTGAATCTTATAAACTAAAAGTAAACAAACAAATTAATAAAGACAAAAAAAGATAAACAAGGAAAAAATGGTTGACAACATTTAAGTTGTAACAATGGCAGTATCTTATACAGTATATGTTGGATTAAATGGTCACTTAGGTACTTTCCAACTCTAAAATTCTATGATTCTATAATCACTGATGTCAAATCCAGGCATGAATAAGACATGGATTCCTGCCTTCAGAGAGCTTAATAGCTATAAGTCAAGTCTAACAGCAGGGAAAAGATGCATTAAAAAATAAATGCAATGAAAATAACATATTAGAGTACATTAGAAAGGGCACTGATATGACAAGCAGAATGATTTCAGAAAAACCTGGAAAGACTTGTATGAACTGATATAAAGTGAAGTGAACAGAACTGGGAGAATATTGTACATGGTAATAACAATATTGTATGATGAAGAACTGTGAATGACTTAGCCATTCTCAGCAAAGAACTCATGATGAAACATGCTATCCACCTCCAGAAAAAGAACTGATATTGTCTGAATACAGACTCAAGCATAATTTTTTCTGCTTCCTCCCTTCTTCCATCCCTTCCTCCCTCCCTTTCTCTCTTCCTCCTTCCCTCTCTTCTTTCCTTCTTTATTTCTTTGTCTTCTTGTACAAAATAACTAATACAGAAACATTTTACATAATTCCACATGTACAACCTATACCAGATTGCTTACTGTATCTCGGAGGGGAGAAAGGAAGGGGAAGGAACAGAATTTGGAACTTAAAACTTAAAAAAAAGTTAAAATTTGTTTTAACATGTAATTAGAAAAAAAGAAAATATTATTTTAAAAAACTGACAAATTGAGTAAAGGAAGGCCCTTAGGTAGCATAGTAGATAGCATACTGGACCTAAAGACAAGAAGATCTGAGTTCCAATCCAGCTTCAGGCATTTACTAGCTGTGTGATTCTGGGCAAGTTGCTTCACTGTAGGCTACCTCAGTTTCCTCATTTATAAAATAAGGATAATAATAGCATCTTCCTCTCAGGATTGTTATAAGGATCAAATAAAATAAGGTTTGTAAAGCACTTTGCAAACGTTGTAATTGCTAGCTATTAAGAATAGTTTCTAGGCTAGGGAAATTCTATCACACTCTCCTAACTTATTCACTTGATTTCTGATAACTGATTCCCTCTTTTGATAATGACGTTTTTACATTGAGTCACATCTTTGCCTAGCAGAGTTCTTTCTAGCTGTGTTTATAAGCTATTGGTTGCTTAGCTCTCAAAGGTGGCACATAGCTCTTTCTTTATACAAGCTCAAAAGGTTAAATGATTTGGTTATGGTCACATATGTATGGAGTGATGGAGTTGGGATTTTAACCTGGCTGAGACTTGTAATCTTGCTACTATGGGCACAATCCCTTCATATCTCTCCTGGCCATGACATCCAAGAATGGGTTTGTCAAGGGTTCCTGTGGAAACTCATTACTTGAAATTTCCATTCTTTCTGGAGTTTCCATTCTTGCATCTCTAAGAACAGTACAAACTGCTATTTCTGTGTTGACGATTTCCAGGCCTTTTCATCATCCTCCCTGTTTTCTGTCATCCCTCAGCTACTGGAAGAAGGAACATGTAGGTGGAGAAAGAATGATTGATGAGTCCATTAGGTCCAGTTATTGACTTAAAAAGAATTTGACTTACTAATTCCTTATTTGTTCTATTCACAATTGGTGTATTCAGAGGCAGTTGCCCTGTTTATTTAAAACAAATTGCTAAACCTCTAACTCCCCTTTTCTATCAATGTATAAAAGACTTTCTCTGCCATTCAGAATCAGCCTATTGGCTTTCCTGTTACTTTTACATGGACTATTTGAACTCTTGCAACCAAAGTAAATATTGAGACCTTGGAGGGCAATGAAGCAGGCTGGACAAGGGCATCTTCAATGTCTTTTATCCACTGAATCAGGTTTTTACATTACCAAAAAAATCTCATAGGCCAATTGGGTGTGAGGTTCCATCTCTGTACCTTGAAATCTGACCTGGCTAGGTTAGTGGAAAAGCTTAAATATAGTTCCATTCCTATGTGGGAGATAGTGTAGTGTAGTAGCTAAGTAGCCCAGGAAGACCTGGGCTCAAATTCTGCCTATTGCAGAACATTAAGATCTTGGGCAAGTCATTTAACCTCTTTGAGGGCAAGTTTTCTCATCTGTCATATGGGGATAATAAGACCTACATTATGTCCCTCAAAGAGCTTGTGGTGAATATACTCTTCTGAGGCTCTTTGGAAATTAAAGTGCTATATAACTGCTTATTGTTTGTGTTATAATTCAGAGGTATTAACCAACTGATGTCTTGGAGGATTCTGTGACTTAATATTGCCATTTAGCACTGGATAAGTCATCTATTCAGCTAATCAATTGTTCTTTGTTCTTCTCTTTTGAAGAAGACCATGACATCAGTGATGCCATGACATGCAAGTGAACTGGATTTAAGTGAGGCAGGGCTGTGCAAAATCACCAGTCTCACTTTCTCCTCCAGTACCATCTGGGTCCAGTGGCCAGAGAGAGATCAGGATAACTGGAGATGCCCCCGCCCCCCATTAATCAATAAAGGTTTATTAAACCCATACTACATACTGGGGGCAGGTAAGTGGTGCAGCGAATGGAGTGCTAGGCCTGGACTCAGGAAGACTCATCTTCTTGATTTCAAATCTGACCTTGGACACTTTCTGGCTGTGTGACACTTAATCTTGTTAGCCTCAATTTGCTCATCTGTAAAATGAGCTGGAAAAGGAAATGGCAAACCACTCCAGTATCTTTGCCAAGAAAATTCCAAATGGTGTCATAGTAAATCAGACATGACTGAAACAATAGAACAACAACATGTGCTAGACACTGTTCTAAGCACTGGGGATACAAAAAGAGGCCAAAGAAAGTCCTTGTCCTCAAGGAGCTTACAATTTAATAGAGGAGACAACATTCAAACAAATATATACAAAGCAAGCTCGATTTCTGTATGTGATAAATACATAGATTTAAAATGTTAGTCCTAGGACCCAACACATTTATGCACACAGTAGGCATTTAATAAATGTTTCTTGAGTGAATGAATGAATGAAATAGTAGAGACTTGCCAAACTCAGCATATGAACAATTTTTTCTCCCCTGACCCTGGCTCTTACCTTGTGTTAAGTGGAAAATAGATAAATAGTAAGAATTACAGGTATATCCATTTTCAGTCATTAGAGAACTATGGCCAGATCTGAGCTTTAGGAACATAGATTTGGCAGGAGTGGAGGGTAGATTGGATGGAGCAGAGAGAAGAAGCAAAGAGACCAACTAGTAAACTATTGTGATGGTGAAAAGTAAGAAAGGCCTAGAGTAGGGGAGAGAAAGCCGAAATGTACAGAACCAGTTCAACTGCTCAGGAAAGCTGAATGTTAAATTTTCAGTGTGAGCATTTACACGTGAGGAATTGGCAAACATGACAAATTTGGACTTGATTTATTGTTTTGTTTGTTGTCTAGACTTAAGAAAATGACAGAGATGATGTCATTAAGATAGATTAAACTTAATAGTGTGTCCTATATATATATATTTTTTGGAGAGCCTTTTATTAAATATTTACCAGTGTTGAGGGGCCAGAAATGTTGAGGGAGAAACTCCCAGGGATATAGGGATTCTGAGACCAGAGTTCCCAGGGCAAGGTCGCCTGGAATGAATGTGTGGACTCAAGCATTCTTTAAGTCAAGGTGTCAGAAGTTTATTGTTACACTTTTCAGTGGGCAAGAGTTCTTAGGGAACCTGCAACCTTAGAGGGGTACAGTTAAAGTTTATATAGGATAAAATACAGTAAAACATGAGCCAAATATGCTAACTCGGTGAGTAAGGTGGGATTAGGGAGTGGTTAAGGAGTGGTCAGTTCTTTTTTATTTTCTTTGCTTTTTGAAGGGGGAAAGGTAGGGCAATTGGGGTTAAGTGACTTAACCAAGGTCAAACAGCTACATTTGAACTCAGGTCCTCCTGACTCCAAGGATGATGCTCTATTCACTGTGCCACCTAGCTGCCCCAAGAGTGGTCAGTTCTTAAAGGAACATGCACTTTTTTGGGGGGGGTTAACAATTTTGCTTTAATCAATCAAACATATAATTTACCTAGTTCAGGGGAAAAAGGTCAGCACCCCGAACTTCAGAGTATACAGACAGAAGTTACAAGAAAACAGAAAAACATATCAAGCAGACAGTCCAACTGTCTTGACCATTATATCCATACCTAGTCAGTTACCAGAGAGAGAAGCATCAACATCTGGGTTTTTAAAGCCGGGAGGGTTTTCAACGGCTGCCCAGAGTCTCATCTGGTCAAATCACACAACACTTCTCAAAGTCAGCCCCCTGGAACATGCACTTTTAATATCTACTGCACAGGTATTTTACCCAGAGTTTACTGGGAAATAACCCAAGGTAGGGCTACAGCGGGGTGTGGTTTTAGGCCTAAAACATCACTAAATCTACTAATGGTCAGGGCTGACTGAGAAATACCCAGGTTGCCCCCATCAATGTCTTGTTAGACAAGATTAACTTAAAGGAGTATACATATGGCTAAGTCTAAGATACATATGGAAGGTCTGTGAGTAGTAAATATCTTTGTGACCCAATACACAGCCAGTATACAGCTGGTTACTGTATTAGGAAGAGAATAAGTATTTTGCTAGGACATGCTGCCCCTGGCTAGAGAGAAACTGCCTGAGACAATGTTTTGAGGCTAAGGAGAAATGTAATTTTGGAATTGGATGTGATTTTGGAACTGGGGTTCAAGCACAGGCACCCAAGCACCCCATCACCAGCATTCTGCTGATGTGAAAGTTTCATCTGCATCAGAAAATTACATTAGGTCTTAGGGTAAATAATGACCAACACACATTTTCTCATGTCTCCTGATTTGCCTCGTGTGGCATGGAAAAAGGAAACTCAGTTTGTGATAGGAGCCACTTCCCTTTGAGGCCAGGGAGGGAGAAATGAGGGCAAATTGCATTACCCTTTAAACTCTTTAGGGGAGGAAAGATTTATGGTGTGATGCTATTATGGATGCCTACAAATGGCAGGGGAAAATGACAATCAAGATAAAGGCCTCCTGGAATGTGCGTGTGAAGAGGACGGTGCTTCCTCTCATCTGGACTGATGAAAGTGGTGGTGGGGCCAGCAAGGGAGGAGACAGTGGAGTCCTCCTCCCTTCAGTTATCCAAGCACACATATTCGGTTGTGTTTATAGATGGTGTGGATGAGGGTGGTGGAAAGAAGGCAGGAATGGTTAGATATTTTGTTTCAGAGTCAAATTTCAAATGCAAAATCTGACAGCATCAAATTCAAGAAAAAGTCTGATTTGTTTCAAGAAAGGAGACCAAAAACTGGAAAAATAGCCCTTGAAAGGACCAGGTGGCACTCAGGAAGCCTCTAGAGTTGGGGGGCAAGCAGGCCTCCTTAGAGAAAAATCCAGGCTTTCTAGTTGTACCCTAAACCTTTTAACAAATTGACTAGAACTTATTGACTGTAGTCAGCTGCTTGATGTGTCCAAATCCCACAAGATCACACAAATTTAGAGCTGGAAAGGCATTAGATATCATCTAGTTCAGTCTTGCCCCCTCCCATTTCCCAAATGAGGGAGCTGGGACCCATAGAAGTGAAGCCTTGTCCTACAAGGCTTTACCCCACCTGTGTTCCTCCCCACCCCCTTTATAGCTTCTATTAATGTGTAGTCTTCTCCAATTAGAATATAAGTTCCTTGAGGGCAGACACTGTCTTACTTGTTCGTATTTGTATCTCTAAGTTTTGCTGTGCACATACTTAAATATGTACTTAATAAATGCTTTATCTACTCTCTATCATCCATGTCTATCTAGCTGTCTATCTATCATCTATCTATCTATCTATCTATCTATCTATCTATCTATCTATCTATTTATCTATCTGTTCATCTGTCTATTTGTCTATCATCTATCTATAGTATCCCTCCCCGCCCCCCAAAAAAAAGCCCACACAAACTCAAATAAACCAAAACTCAACACTCTGAGGCTGAAATGATTCCTCCTCAGCTCTGCTGTTTTCTGAATTCTGTTAACTGTTTGTTTACCTGAGGAATGATTTACCCAAGGAAACTTAGAGAAAAGATTGACCTTTAAAGTAAGATGGAAAACACAGAGAGGGTCTAGAAGGGAGCAATGAAGTGCTGGGGAGAACGGGAATTAAAAAAAAAAGCTAAAGGAAATGATTTCAGTTATACTGGAACTGAGGAAACAAGGAATAAGAATGATAGACATATATATGTATGCCTGTGCACACAGATATATGTATATAGTTCTAAGATTTTTAAAGTACATTACCTGCATTATAGGAAAGAGCTTTAAATTATTATATGAAGGGATGTGATCTGCTTTCAAATCCTGCTTCTGAGATTTAGCTAAGGGACTGGGTGAGTCACTAACCCTTCACCATCCCCTTAGATACCTCTAGGGGTATATGGGATGATCTGGGAAAGCTAGCACCTCTGGTGTGAGGGCTTGTCCAGCCCTTCTCAGGGTTGTTCATTCACCTTTGGTATCCACCTATCACCCAACTCTCACCTGTGGCTCCAAGAAGGTGTAGCATGTGCAGTAGCCACACCCTGGTAAAGCCATCTTGGTAGATGGGCTAAATCACGTTAAGGGTAACTGACATGTCTCAAACATATCAGTGAGTTAGTGGGGTGTCTATCCCAAGCACGTGAAGACTTCCTCTGGTGGAATGGGCAGAGGAGAACAATATGTTCCAACAACCATGAAGACAGCTGATACAGGTGCTGTGGAGGGCTTAGTGATCAGTCAGGCATCAAAGATGCCAAGGTCATCCTCTGCATCCCAGGCCATTGCCAGTTGTCTTGACACTGGACTTTGATGACTTTGTAAGAGAGAATGAAGTTGATGACTTTGTGTAACTCTATGTCACTTAAATCCAATTCATTAGCAAGTCAAGACATTAACCATCATCCACTATTTTGCCCCAATATCAAGATGTCATTGGTTCTCTTAAAAAATGAAGGACAAACAGACACCTCTAAGGCTATAAATCACAGCTAAGTTGCTACTCTGCAGGAGCCAAGATGGCGGAGTAGAAACAGCACTTCCAAGATGCTCTGCCCCAAGATTACCTCCAAACCATGTAAAAGGGGACTCTGAATAACTTCTGGAGCCCCAGCACCCACAGAACGACACAGAGAAGCTAACCTCCTGCTGAGGACAGCCCAGCAGCCCTGCAGGGAGCGGCCAGCGCAGCACTCTGGGAGCAGGCAGCACAGTGCGCTGGGAACCAACAGCATAGCCCTCTGGGAGCTGAGCCCAGGCCAGCGTGAGCCAGTTTTAGCCCTAGGGCGGCTGGGCCAGCAGCTGGCTGGAGGGACCCCAGAACACCAGCAGCTGTGGCGATTCCAGAATTATCAGCACAGATATGCCTAGGACAAAGTGAGAGGTTAGTGCCCTATGGACTTTGGGACCAGTATTTGGGGAACGCTCAGCTTCCTCCCCTGGGGGTGAAAAGCTGCTGAAGAAACACGGCACAGAAGGCATTTTGCAGCATCAATGGTGGCTCTAGATCCTGGTCTGCAAACTGTAGGGAGATCCAGAAATCAGTCTGGGGGTTAATCGCTCTTGCTTTAAACTGCCTGGATCTGGATTGTGGTCTGGGGGGGAAGTTTGGGGTGGGTATCCAATTTGCCAGAGCGGGTGGAGGCTTTACAGAGGCCACCCAACCTGTGGAAGCTATGAAGACCCCACATTTGGGACGGAAGCTCTCCTGTCTGGTGGCAGAGTTCTACTGTGGCAACAAGCCCCAAAATCAAGTAATTAAGTGGCAACATGCCTAGGCAAAAGAAACAAAATAAACAGAAAAATTCAACATTGGACTCCTATTTTAGGGGCAAAGAGGATCAAACCATGGAGGAGAACTGTGAGGTCAGAACTCCTGCACCAAAAGCCCCAAATGAAAATACAAGCTGGCTACAGGCCATAGAGGACCTTAAGAAGCAGATAAGAGAAGAGGGGGAAAATTTGGGAAGAGAAATGAAAAAGATGCAAGAAAAGTATGAAATGACAGTCAACAGCCTGACTGGGGAAAATAACACCTTAAAAAATAGACTAACTCAAATGGCAAAAGAGGCTCAGAAAGGCAATGAGGAGAAGAATGCCTTAAAAAACCAAATTTGCCAGATGGAAAAAGAATCTCAAAAGCTCACTGAGGAGATTCATTCCTTCAGAGTTAGACTGGAGCAAATGGAAGCTAATGACTTTATGAGAAATCAAAATGCTGTTAAGCAGATCCAAACAAATGAAAGATTAGAAGGCAATGTGAAATATCTCATGGGAAAAACCACTGACCTGGAAAATAGATCCAGGAGACACAATTTAAAAATTATTGGACTACCTGAAAGCCATGATCAAAGAAGAACCTAGAAATCACCCTTCAAGAAATTCTCAAGGAAAATTGCCCTGATGTTTTAGATCCAGAGGGCAAAATAGAGGTTGAAAGAATACACAGATCACCTCCTGAAAAAGATCCCAAAAAGAAAACTCCCAGGAATATTATAGCCAGGTTCCAGAATCCCCAGATCAAGGAGAAAATACTACAAGCAGCCAGGAAGAAACAATTTCAGTATTGTGGAAACCCAATCAGAATAGCCCAGGACCCGGCAGCTTCTACACTGAGGGATCGAAGGTCATGGAATATGATATTCCAGAGGGCAAAAGAGCTGGGAATGAACCCAAGGGTCACCTACCCAGCAAAACTGAGTATTTTGTTTCAGGGGAAAATATGGTCATTCAGTGGAATAGAGGACTTTCAAGAATTCTTGAGGAAAAACCAGAGTTGAATAGAAAATTTGACATCCAGACACAAGAAGCAAGAGATGCCTGAGAAGGTAATCAGGAAAAGAAATCAAAAGGAACTTATCAAAGTTGAACTATTTACATTCCTATATGGAAAAACAATAACTGTGAGTGATGATATCTTTCTCACTATGAAAATAATGGAAGAAGGGTGTGTGGTCATATGAATACATATGTGAATGTGTGTGTATATGGATAGAGGGCATAGGTTGAATTTGTTGGGAAGGGAGAATACTCAAGGGATGAAATTATGAGGTGAGAGAGGAAAGTGGCAAGAAGAGATGGGGAGAGACAGGGTAGGGTAAACTATCTCATGTAGAAGAGGCAAGGGGAAGTAGTTGCAGGGGAGGGGAAGAACAGGAAGGCAAAAAGGCAAAAGCATATTCTCATTGAAGTTGGCTCAAGGAGAGAATCACATACATACTAAATGGAATATCTTACCCTCACTCACTCTCCTGAGTAGGGGAAAGGGGGATGAGAGGGGGATGATGGAGGGGAGGGCATTCTGGGGGGAGGGGAGGTTGGAAGTACCCACTATCAAAGAGGGACAGGATCAAAGTAGGGAATGGACCAGGTGGGAGGTGAGACGGGTGGGAGGGAAACATAAGCAGTCTTTTACAATATATCTACTATGGTAATGTTTTGCATAGCTATACATGTACAACACATACTGAATTGCTTATCTTCTCAGAGGGAGTGGGTGACAAGGGAGGTAGGGAATGGATCTGAAAATCAAAGTTTTAAAATTAAATGTTTCATAGGGTGTCCAGGCATTGGGGCTCAGAGATTCACCTTGCCCTAATGGCAAAGTTGAAGGGGGTATGGGAGAAGATATGGGAGAGAGCAGATTGGATGAGGGGATATCTAGTGGGACTGCTATTCTGGGGTGGTGGGTAGGGAAAAAATGGGAAAAAAATTGTAACTCAAAGTCTGGTGGAAATGAATAATGTAAACCAAAAGTTAATAAAGCATTTAAATATAAGTTGCTACTCTGCAATGGTGGAGAGAGATTCCACACTGGGAATTCCCTATATCTATAAAATCATGAATCAGCATCTCACTTAAGGCCACCAACACACCTACACCAAATGATACAGCTGAATGGCTGTTTTCTATGTCTGCTGATTACAAGACAAATGCAAATGGGCTTTACCTACAACAGAAGGTGGGGAAGAATACAAATTGAAGGTGGTGGAGTATAGTGGATAGAATGATGGGTTTAAAATCGTTAGACCTAAGTTTGAATTCTGCTTTAGACATTTACTAACTGGGTGATGCAAGCAAAGTCATTCATCCTCTCTTAGTTAGTTTCCTCACTTCTAAAATGAGGGGGTTGGATGAATTTCTATGTTTCTGAGGTGACTTTCAGCTCTAAATCTAAGACCCCATCATCTTGAAAACTGCTACCTTATAAATATTGTATACAATGGCCTTCAGGGTAGAAGGGGTAGAGAGGGCTGAAGCTTCCCAAAATTAAGGATGTAACTAAAGAATAACTCTTTACTTTAAATTTTCAGCTACATGGTGCATTTTCCTAGTATGCTGGACTCTAAGTCAGGAAGACCTGAGTTTTTGAATCCTACCTCCAACCCATATTGATTGTATGACCCTGGGTAAGTCACTTAACCTCTTTGTGCTTCAATTTCTTCAACTGGAAGACCATTTTACCTTCTAGTTTGTTGTGGGGAATCAAATGAGATAATAATTGTAAAGTATTTTGTAAAGTAATACAAACATTAACTATTATTTAAATTAGTTTATATTCAACAAACATTTCTTAAATGCCCACCTCTGTGCAGAGAATTGTACTAAGTGGCAATGGAGGATAGACTGGAAGGTAGAAAATTTAGTCCCTATGCTTATAAGGGAGATATGACATATACATAATTATAATGAAAATGAATACATGATAAATGCTTAAGAAAGGTGCAAAAAAGGATCCTGAGAAAAGGTATGCTGGAGCGAACTCCCACTGACTTGCAAGAGTCTATTGTTAAATTTTCAGTGTGAACATGAATAAATCAGGGTTTGATTTATTGTTTTGTTGATTGTCTAGACCAGGTGTAGAGAACCTGTGGGCCACATGTGCAACCCTTTGGCTGAATCCACACTTCACAGAACAATAATTCAGATTAAATTTAAGATTGTCACAGTGACTTTTTTTTTTCCATCAGAGAGCCAGTTGTTAATTATTTGCCAGCACTCCCCCTCCCCCATACACACACACATTAAGTAATGACCAAGGGTTGGGAAGAGGCATCATCACTGACTGAATGGGTCAAGAAGGTTTCATGAAGAGGGTAGTATTGAGGCGGGCTTTAAGGAATAGATAGGGGTACAGTGGGCAGAAATTGTGGGAGTGGGAGGGGAGGGCATTCTAGTCATAAGAAATATCCTGAATAAAAGTATAAGGCCTC
>WOXC01006037.1:0-108232 GCA_011680675.1 Gymnobelideus leadbeateri | reverse complement strand
TGGCGGAAAGGAAGCAGTAACCTCGCTGAGCTCCTCTGTCACTAAGTCCAAAAGGGTAAATCTGAGCAGATTCCGGAGTGACGAAGCCCAGTGGAAGACAGAGTGTGGCAGAATCCAGCACAGGAGGTTGCCCAGAGTGCCCGCACAGGTCGAGCGCAGAGCGCGTGGGGTCTGCACAGCTCAGACCTAAGAGCAGGCAAGCAGACTACACCAGAGAGAGAAAAAGCCCCAGCCTGCAGACTTACCAAGGACGAATCGCAGTCATCTCGCAGAGGGAACGGATCATTGGAGCCAGGTAGGAGAGTCGGGCCCCCAGTGGAGAGAGTGGCTTCTCAGGCTGCATTCAGCCCCCAGCCTGGAAATTTAGAAACTGCCTGCCTGTATGATACAGGGGCTGGAATGGCAAAGTAAATTCTAGCTGCTCTGATCCTCCCATCCCTCCTTCATGAAGCAGAAAACCCAAAGATAAGTCTCCCACCCAGACTGAAATCCCAAGTTAATGGAAATAGCCTCAGGCTTGAGAATCTCCAAGAAAGGGTGTAACTGAGACAGCCAGGAATCTGAAGAGAAGAGAGGGAGGGGACCCAACTAGCCCCACCTCACCTCACCAACAAAAGCCTACTTATAGCCCAGGGGTATAGAGGCAGAAATCTGAAGTGGTCAGACTCAACCCCACCTACACATCTACATTCCTCACTGACTTCCCTGACTTAGCCATAAACTAGCCACCCAGAGGTATTCAAAGTCAAGGATCAGGCCCCAAACTCATAGCCTGAGACACTAAGAAACAGGAAGTCACAATGGGAAGGAAGGAAGCTGAAAAGGAGAAGGGGAAGGCAAGAAAGTCTATTCGAGCATACTATGCAGGGCAAGAACAACAAAACACACAGGACAATATAGACTCTCTGCCCACACCAGAGACCACAGAAGGAAACATGATCTGGTCTCAAGCCCAAATAGCATTCCTGGAGGAGCTTAAGAAAAATTTTAAAGACCAAATCAGGGAGGCAATGACCAACTTGGAAAAAGAAAATACCTCCCTAAAAAAGGAACTTCAAAAACTTATTGAAGACCATAATTCACTAAAAATTAGATACAACCAAACTGAAACTCAGAACTCTATGATGCAGCAGGAGTCAATCGAAAAAAACAAGATGATCGAAAAATTGCAAGAAAATGTAAAATATCTCACTGGAAAAATAACTGACCTAGAGAACAGATCCAGGAGAGACAACCTAAGAATTATTGGTCTACCAGAAAGCCATGATGAGAAAAGCAGTCTAGACAACATCCTCCAAGAGATTGTCAAAGAAAACTGTCCTGAGGTCCTGGAATCAGAAGATAAAATAGCTATTGATAGAATTCACCGGACTCCTCCTGAAAGAGATCCCAAACTGAAAACTCCAAGAAATATAGTAGCCAAATTCCAGAATTATAAGATTAAAGAAAAAATTCTACAAGCAGCCAAAAAGAAACAATTCAAATATCGAGGAACTACAGTTAGGATCACACAGGACCTAGCAGCTTCTACATTAAAAGAGCGGAGGGACTGGAATTTGATATTTCGTAGGGCAAGAGAGCTAGGACTACAACCAAGGATTAACTACCCGGCAAAACTGAGCATAATCTTTCAGGCAAGGAGATGGACGTTTAATGAAGTAAGGGACTTCCAGACTTTCCTAATGAAAAAGCCAGAGCTCAATGGAAAATTTGATCTCCAATTACAAGACTCCAGAAGAACATAAAAAGGTAAACAAGGGTAACATAGACTCACACATGCAGAAGTGCACATACCCACACCCACAAACACAAGCTCATTACTTGGGATGCAACAAGAGCAAAATGTTCACATCCCTATATGTGGAGCTGATAACTGTCAATATTTGAAATCTCTATGATTATCATGACCTGCAAAAGGGTTATACTTAGAGGGTGTGGGTATGAATGCACTAACATGGAGTCTAAAAAAAAAAGACTATTAAGGGGATCAATGGTACTGTAATGGGAAAAAGGAAAGGATGAGCTAGGAAAAGGTAAAATATGCCATCTGAAGAGGCATCAAAACACACTATAGAAGAAGGGAAAGTAAGAGGGAGAGGAACATCATTTAAACACTATTCTCACTGGTTCTGGTTCAAAGAAGGATCAAATTAATCAGTGAAGTTTAAGAATCTAACGTGAATAGACACATAAATTCATTAAATAGAGGAATTGGAGGGAGGGAGAGGAGCATTGTTTGAAATTTACTCTCATTGGTTTGGAATCAAACGGGGAGTAATTTACTCTGATAAGTATAAAAATTTGTTGTGTCCTATAGATAGTGGGAGGGTAAGGGGGGGGTGAAAAGGAGGAGACTAAAGGGAGGGATTATAAGGGAGGGAAATAGTAGTAAGGGGAGAGGGTAGGTTAAGAAGGGGGGTCACTGGGTGGGAACACTGAGGGAGGGGTGGTCAAAAGGGAAAACTTCAAGGAGGGGAAGGGAGAAGGAAGAAACAAAAACATAAACAGGGGAGGGAATAGGATGGAAGGGAAGAGACAGATAGTCATCATTACTGTGAATGTGAATGGGATGAACTCTCCCATAAAACAGAGGCGGATAGCAGAATGGATTAAAAACCATAATCCTACAATATGCTGTCTTCAAGAAACACATTTGAAACAAAGGGATACCCACAGGGTAAAGGTAAAAGGTTGGAGTAAAATTTATTATGCCTCAGCTAAAGTAAAAAAAGCAGGGGTAGCAATACTTATCTCAGATAAAGCAAAAGCAAAAATAGATCTAATTAAAAGAGATAAGGAAGGAAACTATATCCTACTAAAAGGCACCATTGAGAATGAAGCAATATCACTACTTAATATATATGCACCAAGTGGTATAGCATCCAAATTCCTAGAGGAGAAGTTAAAGGAATTAGAGGAAGAAATAGATAGCAAAACTATACTAGTGGGGGACCTTAATCTCCCCCTCTCTGAACTCGATAAATCTAACCTCAAAATAAACAAGAAAGAAGTTAAGGAGGTGAATAGAATCTTAGAGAGACTAGATATGATGGATCTCTGGAGAAAACTGAATGGGGATAAAAAGGAATTTACTTTCTTCTCAGCAGTGCATGGTACATACTCAAAAATAGACCATGTACTAGGGCATAAAAACCTCACAATCCAGTGCAGAAAGGCAGAAATAGTAAGCGCATCATTCTCAGATCATGATGCAATAAAAATTATATGCAATAAAGGGCCATGGAAAGATAGACTAAAAACTAATTGGAAACTAAACAATTTAATCCTAAAAAATTGGTGGGTCAAAGAAGAAATTATAGAAACAATCAATAATTTCATTCAAGAGAATGATAATAATGAAACAACATACCAAAATTTGTGGGATGCACTAAAGGCAGTTCTCAGGGGAAGTTTTATATCCCTGAGTGCATACTTAATTAAAGCAGAGAGAAGGGAGGTCAGTGAATTGGACATGCAATTGAAAAAGCTAGAAAAAGAACAAATTGAAAATCCCCAATTTAGTACTAAATTAGAAATACTGAAAACCAAAGGTGAGATTAATAAAATTGAAATTAAGAAAACCATTGAATTAATAAATAAAACCAAGAGCTGGTTTTATGAAAAAATCAACAAAATTGATAGACCCTTAGTCAATATGATAAAAAAAAAGAAAGAAGAAAACCAAATTATGAGTATCAAAAATAAAAAGGGTGAATCTACCTCCAATGAAGAGGAAATCAAAAAAATAATGAGGAATTATTTTCCCAATTGTATGCACATAAATATGACAATCTTAGTGAAATGGATGAATATTTACAAAATCACAAGTTGCCCAGATTAACTGAAGAGGAAGTGAATTACCTAAATAACCCCATCTCAGAAAAAGAAATCAAACAAGCCATCAATGAACTCCCTAGGAAAAAATCTCCAGGGCCAGATGGGTTCACTAGTGAATTCTATCAAACATTTAAAGAACAATTGATTCCAATACTCTACAAACTATTTGGGAAAATTAGTGAAGAAGGAGTCCTACCAAACTCTTTCTATGACACAAATATGGTACTGATTCCTAAATCAGGAAGAGATAAAACAGAGAAAGAAAATTATAGACCAATCTCCCTCATGAATTTAGACGCAAAAATTCTAAATAAAATATTAGCCAAAAGACTCCAACAACTTATCACAAAAATAATACACCCTGATCAGGTAGGATTCATTCCAGGAATGCAAGGATGGTTTAATATTAGGAAAACCATCAATATAATTGAGCATATCAACAACAAAACTAGCAAAAACCACATGATCATCTCAATAGATGCAGAAAAGGCTTTTGACAAAGTACAACATCCATTCCTATTAAAAACACTAGAAAGTATAGGAATAAATGGAGCCTTCCTTAAAATAGTTGCTAGCATCTATCTAAAACCATCAGCAAGTATTATATGCAATGGGGATAAACTAGAAGCCTTTCCAATAAGATCAGGAGTGAAACAAGGGTGTCCACTATCACCCCTCTTATTCAATCTGGTACTTGAAACGTTAGCAGTAGCAATTAGAGAAGAAAAAGAAATCAAAGGAATCAAATTAGGCAAAGAAGTGACCAAGCTGTCACTCTTTGCAGATGATATGATGATATACTTAGAGAATCCTAGAGAATCAAGTAAAAAATTACTTGAGACAATAAATAAATTTGGCAAAGTTGCAGGATATAAAATAAACCCACATAAATCCTCAGCATTCCTGTACATCTCTAATAAAACTCAACAGCAAGAGATAGAAAGAGAAATCCCATTTAAAGTCACTGTAGACATTATAAAATATTTGGGAATCTACTTGCCAAAACAAACCCAGAATCTATATGATCACAACTACAAAACACTTCTCACAGAAATAAAATCAGATCTAAATAGTTGGAAAAATATCAATTGCTCGTGGCTGGGTCGAGCTAATATAATAAAAATGACAATTTTACCCAAACTAAATTATATATTTAGTGCCATTCCAATCAATTTACCAAAAAACTACTTTGTAGAGTTAGACAAAATAATAACAAAATTTATTTGGAAAAACAAAAGGTCTAGAATATCAAGGGAATTAATGAAAAGAAATGCTAGGGAAGGTGGACTAGCTATGCCAGATCTTCATCTGTATTATACAGCAGCAGTCATCAAAACTGCTTGGTACTGGCAGAGGTGTAGAGTAGTGGATCAATGGAAAAGATTAGGTGCAGGAGACCCAGCAGTTAATGAATATAGCAATCTATTGTTCGATAAACCCAAGGACCCCAGTTTTTGGGATAAGAATGCACTATTTGACAAAAACTGCTGGGAAAACTGGAATACAGTATGGCAGAAACTGGGCATAGATCACTATCTAACACCATATACCAAAATAAAGTCTAAATGGGTGCATGATCTAGGTGTAAAGGATGATACTGTAAGCAATTTGGGAAAGCAAGGAATAGTTTACCTGACAGATCTGTGGAGAGGGGAAGATTTTAGGACCAAACAAGAATTAGAGAGCATTATAAAATGCAAAATGGATAATTTTGATTACATTAAATTGAAAAGCTTCTGCACAAACAAAGCCAATGTAACCAAGATCAAGAGGGAGGTGGGAAATTGGGAAAGAATTTTTACAACCTGTGTCTCTGATAAAGGACTCATTTCTAAAATTTATAGAGAATTGAGCCAAATCTATATGAATACAAGTCATTCCCCAATTGAGAAATGGTCAAAGGATATGAATAGGAAGTTTTCAGAGAAAGAAATTAAAGATATCTATAAGCATATGAAGAAATGCTCTAAATCACTATTAATTAGAGAAATGCAAATCAAAACAACTCTGAGATACCACATCTCTCCAGTCAGATTGGCTAAGATGACAAAACAAGAAAGTGACAAATGCTGGAGAGGTTGTGGGCAAATTGGAACGCTAATACATTGCTGGTGGAGTTGTGAACTTATCCAGCCATTCTGGAGAGCAATCTGGAATTATGCCCAAAGGATTATAAATAATTTCATACCCTTTGACCCAGCCATACCACTCCTAGGGTTATATCCCAAAGAGATCATAGTAGTGGGAGGAAGAACCATATGTACAAAAATATTTTTAGCAGCCCTTTTTGTGGTTGCAAAGAATTGGAAACTAAAGGAGTGCCCATCAATTGGGGAATGGCTAAACAAGTTGTGGTATATGAATGTAATGGAATTTTATTGTGCTATAAGAAACGAGGAGGTGACGGATTTCATAATTACCTGGAGAGACTTATACAAACTGATGCTGAGCGAGAAGAGTAGAATCAGAAGAAATTTGTATACAATCACAGACATACCATATCTGTGACGACCAACTATGACAGACTGGACTCTTTTCAGCAATGCAGTGATATAAGTTAATCCCGAATGACTCAAGAAAGTGAGAAATGTGCCATCCAGTGATATAACTAGAAAGAACTGAGCCTGAATCCTGATGGAAGCAAACTAAATGATCTTGTTCTTCTCATTGTTTGGTTGTACTTCTTCCTTACCATCTTTCATCCCACCTAGTACAATATGCCTTTGTAATTGGAATAATGTTTAATATGAATGCATTTGCAGACCCTATACTGTACTATATGATGTCATGAGGGGAGGGGGGAGGGAAGTAAAGGAAATTTGAAAATCAAGGAACTATGGAATTGAATCTTGTCAACTGAAACTAAACTAATAAATTAATTAAAAAAAAAATAATTGTATGATTTTGCCAGAGGGGGAAATCATCCAGTGGGTGAGTTCAAAGTATTATTGTTATGCCAAAGTCAGGACACAGCTTGCTTTCTGGCCCTTAGCTCTAGAAAACAGGGTATCTCCTAAAACCTTGAATTTTTTTTTTCAGGAATCAAAACTTTATTACATTGTTTGAAGCTAACCCTGAGTGATTGGGAAACTGGATCATCTCTATGTGTTCTATAGAGACTCTTAACTAAGGACCCACATTATGCTGGCCAGAAACTCATATTCAAGGATTTATAGAAGGAGTTTCTCACAATTGTCAAACCATATGTCTTCTAAGGGCCTCTACCAGGTCCTTCTGACTACTCCCACAGCGGTCAAATTTGTGTGTGTGGACTCTTGGATCATAAGAAGAAAGGTCCTGCTCTTGAGTGGCTAACAGGACCTCTAGATTCATCTAGTGCAGACCCAGAAGTAGCTGACATCCAGATGAGACACCCATCCCAAGATTCCAGATGAGGGTCGAGTATACCATCCTATTCCCTTTTTGTTATTTGCCCAACCACCAAGGTCCTGATTCAGTTGTCTGTTGGCATTTTCTCCCTCTATATCTTTGCTCCCCACCCCAACACCCTACCCTGTTTCTTTTCTGCTTGCAATCAAACAAAGACTAGACAAGACCTATTTACCTGAACACCTAGTCCTGGGCCAACTGGTCTCTCATGGCATCTTATATGCATATAAATGCTTACACCTGCCTCTCCTTTATTGCCCTGAAGGGTACAGGTTCTTTCAGACTCTTTCCCTTTAAGGAAAAGAGGGAAATGTCAAGATATTAGGAGATAGCCTGTTTTCCAGAACAAAGGCCCAACAAACAAGTTATCTCCTGAGCTTAGCATAACAACAATCCTTTGTGCTCACCCTCTGGCAAAATCATATAATTATCATATTGCTTTGACCAGCACCAGGTGTTCTCTAAGCACAGACAAAAACCAGACAAGTACTCATGTTTTGGTCAGGAAGCCCTAGTATGAATCAAACTTGTCACATTGTTGCTGTTACCCCTCATTGTCAAGGCTACAGCTCACTGCACAGCTACTGGTGTAGGCACTGATATCTCCCCACACTAAAGTGAGTCCCCCTCACGAGGGGTTAGGGTCCTGGCACGTGTCCTTGTTTGGAAGTCATTTTCCTCACTTTGAAATTAAACTTCTGTTTTATTCCTGACTCTCCAGGATCTATCCTGCTCTGTTCGGCTTTGGCCACCCACAGATTAGAGGTCGGTTCCATCTGGCTGGAAATCTATATTGGACAGAGAATGAAAATTAACAATAAGTTGGGCATAAATTCTGGGAGAAAGGGGTTTGGGTATAATAAGTTAAATAGATTATTCTTTTCAAGGTATAACAATTCTTACATACACACACACACACACACACACACACACACTAAAAATTAGGTTAAGTCCTATGAAAGAGTTTCAGTTAAACAATGGCTCAAATATATTCTAGACAGAAATTTGGAACTATGCTCAAAGGACAATAAAACTGTGCATACCCTTTGATTCAGCATTACCATTATTTGGTCTGAATCCCAAAGACATCATAAAGAAGGGAGAAAAATCTACATGTATAGCTACTCTTTTGTGATGGCAAAGAATTGGAAATTGAGGTGATGTCCATTAATTAGGGAATGGCTGGACAAGCTGTAATATATGAATTGTGGTATAAGAAATGATAAGCAGACAGATTTCAGAAAAACCTGGAAAGACTTACGTGAACTGATGCTGAGTGAAGTGAGCAGAACCAGGAGAACATGGTATACAGTAGCAGTAAAACTGCAATGATCAACTATGACTAACTTAGCTCTTCTCAGCAATACAATGATTCAAGAAAATTCCAAAAGACTCGGGATGGAAAATGCTATCCCCATCCAGAGAAAGATGGAGTCTGAATGCAGATAGAAGCGTACTTCTATGGGGAGGGGGGGGTGGGGCCAGAGGTTGTGTTTTTTTTTTTCTTTTGTTCTGTTTCATCTTTCACAACATGTCTAATGTGGAAATTTTTTACATTATTGCACTTGTATAACCTATATCAGATTGCTTGTCATATTGGGAAGGAGGCAAGGGAGAGGTGGGGGAAAAAATTTGAAATTTCAAATTTTTTTAAAAAATTAATGTTGAAAATTGTCTTTACACATAATTGGAAAAAATAAAATACTTCTAATTAAAAAAAAAAACTACATTTTACAGTTACTCCCAACTGATTGGTGATATCTACCAGAAGTATATCAGAAAAAAAAATAGTTAGACTTAATTTAACTATGGATAACAAGGAAAATGGAAGTCTACTAGGTTATACATTTAAACAAGCTTTTGAAAGTAAAAAACTCTAGAAAATTAAAATAGTACTTTATCATGGGGCAGCTAGGTGGCACAGTGGATAGAGTGCCAGGTTTAGAGTCAGGAAGACTTACCTTCCTGAGTTAAAATCCAACCACAGACACATACTAACTATGTGACCCTAGGCAAGTCATTCAACCCTATTTGCCTCAGTTTCCTCATCTATAAAATGAGCTAGAGTAGTAAATGGCAAACCACCCCAATATCTTTGCCAAGAAAACTCCAAAAGGGGTCACAAAGTGTAGGATATGACTAAAAAGTGACCAAACAACAAGAAACTTAATTTTTATAAACTTTATCTTATAACCTGTATATTTTATAAACTGCTATCAAAAGTAAAAAAAGGGGGGAAATCCTAAAATGATTAGTCTGTTAATAATTAAACTTTTAATCTCTACATAGCACCCCCATTCATTTAACTCTAATGGTTCTCTATTACCTCCAAGTAGAAAATATTTTCTTTGGCTTTTAAAACCCTTCATAACCTGGCTGATTCCTATCTTACCAATCTTCTCATACCTTACTCCTCATATAGTCTGAACCAATGACACTAGTCTCTTTTCTATGCCTCACAAATTATATTCTATTTCCAGGCTCCAAGCATTTTCACTAGTTGCCCTCCATATCTAGAATGTTCTTCTTCATTTACACCTCCTAGCAATAAGGTGAATACAATCATAAAGGAAGTCACATGAATTTTCTGGTTTCCCAGTGGATATAAAAGTAACATGCACACTACATTATAGTCTTAAGTGTGCAATAGTACAATGTCTAAAAAAATGTATATGCCTTAGATAAAAAAATACTTTATTGCTAAAAAAAATGCTAACTTTTATCTAAGTCTTCAATATGTCATAATCATTTTTACCAGTGAAGGGTCTCACCTCAGTGTTAGTGGCTGTTTATTGATCAGGGTAGTAGTACTAAAGGTTGGTTTGCTATGGCAATTTCTTAAAATAAGGCAACAGTGAAGGCTGCCTTCTTCGATCGACTCTTCCTATCACTTGAACACTTAAAGGCCATTGTAAGGGTTATTAACTGACCCAGTTTCAATATTGCTGTGTCTCAGGAGACAGGGAAGCCCAAAGGGAGAGAGAGAGGAAGGAGAATAGCTGGTTGGTGGAAAAGTCAGAATACACATAATATATATCAATTGTTTGCCATCTTACATGGGCATAGTTTGTGGCACCCAAAAACAATTATAATAGTAACATCACTGATCAGAGATCACCATAATAGATATATTAATGATGAAAAACTTTGAAATATTGAAAGAATTACCAAAATGTGACAGAAACATGATATGAGCACATGCTCTTGGAAAAATGGTGCTGATAAACTTGCTCAATGAAGGGCTGTTACAAACCTTCAATTTGTAAAAAATGTGACATCTACAAAATGCAATAAAATGAGGTTTGCCTGCATACATATATACATACACACACACATTTTGTTTGTAGATAGATATTTGCATACTGTCTCCTGTATTAGAATATGAGCTCATTGAGAACAAGGACTTTTTTTTGTCCTTCTTTGTATCACTAGCACTAAGCCCACTGCCTGGCATATGATAGGTGCATAATACATGTTTATTGACTAACTTATTCCACATTTCAAAATATCTATTTGTATTGCAATGGACTTTCCTAGGTGATTTTCACAGTTTGTGGATCCATCAATCTGACCTAACAATCAGTTATCATTTAACAGTCCACATTTTAATTCTTTTTTTTTAATTAAAAAAATCAAACTACTAGGAAAATATGTCATAGTCTTGAGCAGATGTATATTTTAATTGCCTACTGTAAGAAGATGGTATAAGGAGAACAGGGTCCTTTCTAACACAATAACTTGTGCTAGGACGAGGCTAAGTCCAACATGTTCAGAAATCTCTACCAGACAGTGACAACTGTGAAATGGCAACAACTGCCTCCTCAATTCTGTGAGAGTGAAAGCTCTCATTTGCAACCTGCCTCACTCTAAATAAGATTGAGTTGTCTTTCTACGATTTGTTTTCAGTGGGTTGCTTCAACAAGTCATTTCTATTGAAGAGGGCAGATTAATAGTACCAGGGTCATGTATTACATCTTGTTCTGCTTTAGGGAAAACTACTTTTCCCTAGACTCTATTACCCCTTTAAGCAAGAGGTTTAAAGTTCATCTACAACCTAAAAGAGGCTTTTATGTATGTACATATATACATATACATACATATTTTTTTTTAATTTTGGAGGTTGTCCCTACAGAAACGTCTTACCATTCAGTAGGTCAGAAAAAAATGTGGGAGAAAATAGAAATCACTACCATTTCTCAACATCTTGAAAGACTAACAGTGTAGAAATCCTTCAGTGACTAGGTAGCCGCATAATGGAAAGTAAGGAGAAATAATATATAATAATCTCACAATCCGTGTATGTATGTATGTGTGGATATGTGGATATATATGTATAGATATAGATATAGGTATAGATAGATATGCATACATATATATGAAGCTATTTGTTGTCCTTGGATTAGAGACACATGTAATCTTTTCTAAATTATTACCTCAACCTTAGAATTGTCTAAAAAGACTTCTTTCACAGTTGTAAAAGTATTTAGTAATTTCCCCTTATCTCCTTCTGAAAGCCAATCTTGCAAGCTGCATGACAAATATTTACTCAGAAGTCACCCTTTCTCCTTTGCATGATTCCCCTTTTCTCTACCCCTCCCTCTCATGTGAAAGGTGTCACTCAGTTATATTAGGTTTCCACACAACACTGCTGATTGACTATGTACTCTAAGAAAGCCTGAAAAAGTTATAAAAACTATATCTGTACCCTTAGAAGTTGAAGATGCTCTCAACCATTTCATTAGCATGCTAATATGTTCCTTTCCTTTCAGTTTGGCCTCCTATCTTTGACCCACAGTCATGGAACCCCCATTGATGAGTATGCCTGTCCCATTCCTCTCAGTTAAAAGAATTTCCTCACAGTAACCTAAGCAGCAATCCCAGAAATGCCAGTGTAAAGGAAACATAGCTTCTTATAGCTAGTGGCAGATTCCGCTTTTATGCTCTTGTTTATTGTCAAAGATGAGAACTGGAATGAGCACTGTCTTATTCAAAGGAAAGATCACCCAGGAGCTTTACAGAGTTCCTACCCAAAAAACTTTCTTTTACTCTGCCACCATTACCTTTTAATCTGAGGTTCTTACATGGAGGAAAAAAGGCCTATCCAATTATCTCACCTTTTTGATAAGAAATATCCTCGGGATCATTTTGAGATATGAAAATGGTCCAATCATGTTCCTGTCAGATATGACAATTGCACCAACTAAAAGTAATTGGCTGCCACAGGACCTCAAATAAGAAGACAGGCAGCTCTGGGGAAAACTGCCAATAACAATAAATCAAAGGAGAATTCTAGCTCTTATTAATACAGTAACTCCTGTGCACCTAAAAGCCATTAAAACTGTAACAAGCCTACTAATAGGATGAGATCCAGGTTCTTTAACCCTCCTACACAACCTTCAATCCATCTTAGGACTTTTTCCCCATTTTTTCACCTACAGGTTAAAACATATAATAGAACCAATGGAATCTATGGAGCTGATGTGAAATTCCTATAACATCATCCTTAAATTGTAAGCAGTCTCGATTTATTCATCTTTAAACTTAATTTCAAAAGTTAAAAATATGAAATCCAAGCTCCTTTTAAAATCGACTCATCTTCCTATGCTTGACAACCACTGACAAAGACTCATTTCACTATAAATGACAGAGAATCTATCTTTTGGATATTTCAACTATGTCAAGTTAAGGATAACTATCTTTCCGGACAGTGTATTATTATACTTGTGGATATTTCTAAATGTTCAGATGTTTTTCTATGCATAACACCTAATTTGCCTTGTTGTAACTTTTAGTCAACGCTCTTGGTTTTGCCCCCTGAGATCAAGTAAAACAAGTTTAATCACCCCATTTAAAATATATTTTTTATATTTCATTAAATGTAATTGAGTATGCATATATATTTTCACTTTTTGAACCAATTTAAATATGTTTGAGGTATATCCATTCCCCCCTCAATGATAAATTATATTATGCTCTTAATAATTATATTATATATTATATATAATTATTATTATATGCTCTATAATAATTATATTATGCTCTTAATAATTATATTATATATTATATATAATTATTATTATATGCTCTATAATAATTATATTATGCTCTTAATAATTATATTATTAAATTATATTATACTCTTCTTTGCATACCTTTAATGTGTGACAATTTTTCCCATTCTTCCTCTCCCCTCTTCTCCCAGGGCTTCCCTCTTTCTCACCTAATCATTTTTTCTTACTTCATCACAACATGCTCAACTCATTCCTATACCCTCTTTCTATGTAGAATCCTTCTGACTGCCTTATTAATGAAAAGTTCTTAGAAGGTATATGTGTCACCCTCCCATATAGAAACATACACAGTTTAACTTGACTGAGTCCCTTATGATTTCTCTTTCGTGTTCACCTTTTTATGCTTCTCTTGAGTCTTGTATTTGAAAGTCAATTTTTTTATTCTTAAAAAAGAGTACTAAATAGTGCCTCATTCTATTGAGAGTTCTTTTTTTCTCAAATAGCTATATTCTTTTCCTAGACTTTTACAGCATGATATTAAATTAGCTACCACAGGATTAATATCCTCTATTCATTTCTTAAAATATACAATATTACTTACCTTTGTGGAGGAGGGACACTGGGTGACCATGACCTAGTTCTTCCTATACTATCTCCTCGGTGAGGGGACCCAGACTGTGAACAATGATTTGATGACATCACTTGTTCTGGCACTGACAGTGTTGAACTCTGAAGGTCTCTTCCATTGTGTCGATAATCTACAGGGCATAAATATTGAGGTTCAAGTCATCTGTAGACTTTTTAAGAATAGTTTCACTTTAAGCAATATATGCTGAAACTATACTTTTAGACAGAGTACATGAAAAACAGGTAAGTAATTATCAATGTGAAAAATTAATGACTAATATAAATTCTGACATTTTTATATTACCTGGCTCTTCAAATTTATCTAAAAGTTCATTGAATACTTATAATATATTAACCACTGTATTAGATTCAATGGAGGTTTACAAATAAAACTTAATCTCTTCCTTTCATACCCTGACAGTCTTATAATTCAGATGAATTCCAGTCAACACATGTTTATCTCATATAACATACAAAGCACTGAACTAGCTTCAGGGGATTCAAAGGAAAAAAAAACAAAACAGTCCCTTTCTATAAGGGTCTCTACAACATGTGCTCAAATAATTAAATATAAAGTATTTATGAAAAAATACAAAATGATTGAGAGGGAAAGAATGCTAACAACTGGGGGAAAGAGAGGAATTAGTAAAAGCTCAGGCACCTGAGCAGTACATTGAGTAAAGCTAGGAATTCCATGAAACAGAGGTGAGAAGGGTACATATTCCAGACATGGGAGACCTGTTGTGCAAAGGTACAGAACAGGAAATGGAACTTTTTTATGGGTAACAGAACAGTTTGACTGGAAGGGTGTGCATAAAAAAGGTATGACAAATGATACAGAGATTGTAGAGGGCTTGAATTTGGGGGCTGATGATTTTATATTTTAACCAGCAAAGATTCCTTAGTGGACATAATATTGACAAAGCTGTGTTTTAACCATACCAGTTGGCAATTCTGTGAAAAACAAACTAGAGAAGAGAAAGGTAAGGAGATCAATTAAGACGATATTTCAGGTAAGAAATGATAAAATAATAAATTAGGATAGAGATTATATGAATGGAATAAGAAGAAAGATACAAGAGATTTGGGAGTAGGATAGGTAAAAGTAGGCATTTTTATGCAGTTTTGAGATAGAGGAAAGAGATAAAAAATGACTGAGAAGTTGTACACTTAGATGACCAGAACAAATGTGGTAACATCAACAGAAATAGGAAAATTTGGAGGATTGATTAGTTTGGAGGAAGACATAATGAATTTTATTTTGAAAATGTTGAGTTTGAGATTCCTATAAGATATCCTGTTGGAGATATGAAGCAAGCAGATGGTAACAGAGTACTGAAATTCAGTATAAAGACATCTGGAAGTCATACACACACATATGTGTGTATATATATATATATGTATATATATATATATATACATATATATACATATATATATATACATACATAAACAAGTGAACTTTGGAAATTGATGAGATAAATCAACAGGGATAAAGTTCACATGAGTTAATATGTTTAAAGCTCTTCACAAACCTTAAAATATCACATACATACCACTTCACAAACCTTAAAATATCACATACATACCACATCTTGTTATTATTCCTAATAATAACAATAATAATAAAGAGACCTCAGAACAGAACCTTTGTGGGGAAGAAAATCTTACCTTTGTGGATACCAACACTTCCTATGAGGGAGGAGGGGATGATGAATGGTCAGAAAGATAGAAAGAAAATAGAGACAACAGATAAAGAAAGCTAAGAAAATATCCAGGAAAGGGGCAACAAAATAGGTCCAAAATAGACAAAATTATGTATTTCAGAAAAGGAAGCCATAAATCATATGATATGTGCAAGGAAGCGGCTTATTTTTGTTAGCCTGGTAGAGCCCCTTTCATTCAAAACTGATTTCCCTCTTAAAAGAGTCACTTCCACTGGTCCTCAAGTCTCAGATAGTGCTTTCTCACAAAGAGAAAGTACAACGTATTCCTTAATCCTTAAAAGGACAGAACAACGGACAGGAAGATTCTAGCATATAAACTGACTAGACTGGAAACACTGAGCAGGACTTAAATATGGTCTTCTCAGGGCTCTTCTCCCAGAGCTCTCTATTCTAATTTTTCTCTTCTGGCACCTTTCCTGGACAACTCAACCTTTTTTCTGGTAGCCGACTGGAAAGTCCTGCTATGCCCAGGATAGGTACCAATTAACAATCTGCTTCTTTTCAGGAATCCTTTGTGTGTCTTGTATATTTCAAGTGATGTACAAACCCTATTCTTATGCAAGTATTTTTTAAAATTTTTTGAATGAATAAAAAAATGGACATAGAAAAGCAGAATAACATGTAAGGAGAAAAGCAGAAGGATCATAGCCAATGTTTTTCACCACTGGAACTGTATAGGTGGTGTTATAGATTCTCTACTTCTAAAAAAGAAAAAAAAGGAATTCCTTCTAGAAAAGGAATAATTCCAGAAGAGGTAAGAGAAGATGTTATCAAGGATACATATAGAAAGAGTTACACTGAGATAAAAAATCCTCTTCATCTGATGAACAAAAGGAAAAACTTCATGAAGATACAGTGAGTCTCAAAAAGGGCATCCAGTTTGAACAGGAAAAAGATCACAGGAATAAAGAATTCAGAGAAAGCCATTTCAGTAAGTCATACCTGAACATAAATCTCCAAATGCCCAAAAAGTCCTGTACAAACTTCTGCTTGAAGCTCTCCAAAGAGAGGAACCCAAGGTGGTTGGACATCTCTAATTGTTAGGAACTTATAGGTGATATCAAACTTAAATCTACCTCTTTGCAATACCTCTTCATTGCTCCTACTTCTGCACTCTGAGATCAAACAAAGTTAAGTCACTATTGCAAATGAAAATCATTCAAACACTTGAAGACAGTTAATGTTCCCCCCTGAGTATTATATTCTCAAATGGAAAAATCTCAGTTTCCTTCAACCTATCTTCTAACAGTATGGTCTCTAAGCCCTTGATAATTTGGCTACACTGTCCCCTGGAGAGTACCCAATTTATCAATTATAACCCTCTCCTCCACCCAGAACTGAAAACACTCTAGATGTGGTTTGACTAGGAATATTTCAACTTCCTTTGTCTCTTCTAGGTTTTTCTATGACATTTTCCATGAGTTCATTTTCCTTTACACTATTTCTATTGTTGTTTTATTTTATTTGACACATTTCTTGCTATTTTCAGGTGATAGAAGAGGAAGTGGAAGTAGAAACAACCACAAACCATCTTGCTAAAAGTTCTGTCACTCTGAGTTCAGGAAAGCTATACCAGTAGAACACAAGTCTCTTAGGTCCTAGAACGCTAGAAAAGTTTTAAGTAAATCTTGACAATATGATGTTATATCTGTCATTTTAGAACTACTGCAGCTAAATCCGGAGAGGCTGCTTACCATAAGATAAATTCTTCAAGTACTACAAATCATGAAGAATAAAGGCAAGAAAGAGGGTGCCTTGGTGGAACTACTATTCATGCTGATTGATTTGCAGATCCCTGAATTATTAAAAAATATTTTATCTAACTGCCTAAACTTGTTTACTTATGGATTTGTGTGTGTATATATATATATACATATATATATATACACACACACACATAATGATACATACGCATCATTTTCTGAATGTAGTCCATTGTGTAGAATCAGCACAACTATAATCATAAGTGCTCTGGACACTAGATTTCCTTAATATAGCCAGATGTCACAATAGTTTTGTTAGCCTTTATTTCATATTGGTGATGAATCTTAAACTCGCAAGCCATTAACACACCCAAATACCTTTCACACAGCTGGCATTCACACAGCACTGCTGAGTCCTTTGACAGTCTCTTTTTGCACACATTACCTCATCCGAGCCTCATTTTTAGCCTTAAATATAGGCACTACAATATTAATATCTCCATGTAACAGATAAGGAAATAGAAGAAGATTCAAAGACATTAAGTATCTTACCCATATTCTTATGGATAAATAGTATAGGCAATATTTGAATCCAGGTACTCCAGACTCCAAATTCAATACTCTATCTGCTACTGCACACTATTTCTCCAATGTAACTGTTACAAAAGGCAATGTCTAGCCATACCCACTCTGTCTTGTACTTATGCAGTTAATTAAAAAAAAAAAAAACAAATATAAGACACTACACTTCTTTCTCCTAAATGTATACTTATCTCATTTGATCTATTATTCTAGCCCATTAAAGTTTTGGGTTTTTTATCATGTTTCTATCATCTAATGTCTAAGCTATCCTTTCCACCTTTATGGTATCCATGAATATGATAAGATGACATTTATTCTCTCATCCAATTTACTGATAAAAGAATGTTAAGAAGAATATGGTTAAATTTTGTTGCCTTAACAAGCAAAAAATAATTAACAATTACGCATCACAACTAGTACCTAAGTGAAAAGAAATTTCCTCATTTTGTTGAACTCAATTCAGTCAAAGCTAATGGATACAAACAGTCCTAAATAAATGATACTCTGAATTTCAGCACAAAAAATCTGGACAGTTGGAGAGAAGTATCCACATAGCTAAATGTGCTTTCTGAATCTGGGTTGAAAAACATACATAGAAGTACTGATATTTTTACGGGGAAGAATAAAATAACTTAGAATGATGACAACATTTTTTTAATTGACTTCATTTTTATAATTCCTTAATTACAGAAGCATAGATTTCTAGAGAAATACAATAGTTTTAATTTTCCTGTATATTTTGCAGTAAATTGCTTGTGAACAGTAAATAACATTTTAAGTTTTCCTCACAGGGATTTAGAAATTAATAGAGATTTCTACAAATTTTCAGTTTATAATATAATTTATTAAAATTTTTACCTGACACTACACCGATTCCATCATCGCAGTCATAGTCAGAGACTTCACTGTCACTTATTCGCTTAGACCCTGTGAAGAAAATAAGTAAAAATTGTTCATTTATATTTTTAAAAAATTTCTACTGCACAACATTTCAAATACAAAATGAAAATAATTTGAATTGTGCATTTGTGGATGAAAAAATATACAAGAAAGCCACTGTGAAGTTGCAAAGACTTATTTCACAAATTTGGGGGAAGATCACAAATAACATAACTATTGGTCCATTACAAAAGGCTATGATTCAAAATGTATTGAAGCTTGTGACACTATGTAATACAACTACATGTATAAAATATACATAACCTGTAGTTTACATTTGAAAATCCACTAGATTAGGCAAAGTTTAAATTTGACTACTTAAATAAAAGCTTCTCCATGTAATCAGTCTTTTACTCCTTTCCCTTCTCACTTGTTGAGACGTGAATAAAGAACTGCCTAGGTAGAAACTCCTCCCACCAATGCAGATCAGCAAAATATTTGTTCCTTTTTAATCTGAGAGATGTATGAGGGTACTGAGAGATTAAGTGACTTGTCAATGACATGTGTCATGTCCAGGACTTGAATGAATGTGTTCCTGGTCACCTCTATCCATCATATTGTCTCTCACAGTCAAAGAAAACACAAAAAAAACCACTGATATATTCTTGAATGTTTTGATTTGTATATTTATGATAAACATGCATGGCGCACAAATTATCAGTTGAATATACTCAACTTTACTATGCATTTTAATCAAGAAACACTATAATTGAGGCAAATGGCTTCTGATACTTAGATATACAAAACCTCCCCCTTACTAGATAGTTTCTATCTATTTTTCTCCTTGACCTGTAGAAGACATGCTAAAAGGTAACCTCTGACTTTTATTTCGATTTTATTACTTCTCAATTCACCTAATCTCCCCATTGAAAAAAATAATAGGGAATTATAAATTTCAAAGTTTGTAAGCAACAGGAGAAACAAAAGAGAGAAGCAGAAGACATGAAAACTTAAAAACTAAACCCATTTCCAAAAATAAACAACAAAAACAAACAAACCTGAATCTGAATTTAAATGAGCTGCACAATAGATACCATTTCTTAAGTGCTATACAAAGGTGTGAGTAACCACTATTAAGGCTCACAAGTACAAAATATATTCTTTATAAAAATTATTAATTAATATTCTTTATAAAAAGAATTTTGAAAAATAGTTGTAAAATATATTAATGCTATTCTAACAAGCATAGAATCTAAATGAAATAACCGGAGCTTAGGTGAATAAAACAGACTTTGACTACAAAGGATTCTAAAATGTAAATCATATATGTATATATATATATATACACATATACATACATACATACATATGTAAACACTAGATTGAGATGCTTTTGAATTCCTATTTCCATTTATCTTTAGTTTCTGAAAAATAAGTACATTGCAAAACATGGATCTGCCTGATTATGTAAATACAATTTTCACTTTTGTCATTTAGCATCTGATATCAAAATGTAGAGTTCATAGACCAAAGGTTTGTAGATTTAAAGTTGGAATGGATTGTAGAGGACATCTAGCCCAAATACCTCATTTTCCAGATGAGGAAGCTGAGATCCAGAGAGGAGAAGTGACTTGCCCAAAGTCACCCAGATACTAAGCAAATTTATGCTACATCACCACAGATTGGTTCTTGCTTCTGCTTAACAGTCAATTTAGTCGATGCTGACTTTCTACCTCATTTACCTTATTTTTGTCTCCTCAATAGGATGCAAGTTCCATAAATAACAAACAATTTAGCCCTCTGCTTTAGAGAAGACTGAGGTGACTTGAAAGGAGTTCTATAAATCTCACACACACACTCTTTAATTTCTCACAATTCTCAGTACTGTCACATATTTCCCCTTCTTTCTTCTGGTCACAGAAGTATACTTACTTCCCATTACAATGAATCTACCTATTTATATCTGGGATCCCATTTCATCCCAGCTCCCTTTTATCTAGCTACAACAGAAAGCACTTCTTTTATATGTGCACACACACACACACACACACACACACACACACACACACACACACACAATCCTTCCCTCTTTAATGACATTTTCCCCTCTCTTTTTCTAAATATATATATATATATATATATATATATATATATATATATATATATATATATATATATGTTCACGTTCCCCCAATCAGAAAAAGTTTTCCTTTAACTCCAGTATCCTATCTATCCACCACCTCAACCTTCTATTTCCCCTGCACTGCTAGACTTCTTAATAAAGCACTCTATAGAGGGCAGCAGGGCCAGCAGCCGGCTGGAGGAACCCCAGAACACCAGCAGCTGTGACAACTCCAGAATTATCAACACAGACATGCCTACGACAAAGTAAGAGGTTAGTGTCCTATGGACTTTGGGGCCTGTATTTGGGGGAATGCGTCAGCTCCCTCCACTGGGGGCTAGAAGCCAATGAGGAGACACGCCATTTTGTAGTTTTCAGAGGCAGCTCCAGCTCCCAGCCTGCAATTAATTGTAGGGAGATCCAGCAATCAGTCTTGGGGGGGTAATTGCTCTTGCTTTAACCTCCCTGGATCTGGATTGTGATCTAGGGTGGAAGTCATGGGTGGGTTTACAGCTTGTCAGAAACGGAAGTTGCCCCCCACACGTTCGGGATGAAAATTCCTCTATCTGGCCTTAAAGCCATAGTGTGGCAACAAGCCCCAAAGTCAAGTAATTAAGTGGAAACATGCCAAGGCAAAGGAAACAGAAAAATGCAACCCTAGACTCCTATTTGGGGGGCATAGAGCAGGAAAAGGACTGTGAGGTCAGAAGTCCTGCTCCAAAAGCCCCAGGGGGAAAACATGAGCGGGTTGCAGGCCATAGAGGACCTTAAGAAGGACTTTAAAAATCAAATAAGAGAAGTGGAGGAAAAATTGGAAAGAGAAATGAGAAGGATGCAGGAAAAGTATGAAATGAGGGTTAACAGCCTGACTGAGGAAAACAACACCTTAAAAAATAGACTCACTCAAATGGCAAAGGAGGCCCAAAAGGGCAATGAGGAGAAGAATGCCTCAAAAAGTCGAATTTGCCAGATGGAAAAAGAATCTCAGAAGTTCACTGAGGAGATTCATTCCTTCAGAGTTCGACTGGAGCAAATGGAAGCTAATGACTTTATGAGAAATCAAGATGCTGTTAAGCAGATCCAAACAAACTAAAGATTAGAAGGCAATGTGAAATATCTCATGGGAAAAACCACTGACCTGGAAAATAGATCCAGGAGAGACAATTTAAAAATTATTGGACTACCTGAAAGCCATGATCAAAGAAAGAACCTAGAAATCACCCCTTCAAGAAATTCTCAAGGAAAACTGCCCTGATGTTTTAGATCCAGAGGGCAAAATAGAGGTTGAAAGAATCCACAGATCACCTCCTGAAAAAGATCCCAAAAAGAAAACTCCCAGAATATTATAGCCAGGTTCCAGAATCCCCAGATCAAGGAGAAAATACTACAAGCGGCCAGGAAGAAACAATTTCAATATTGTGGAAACACAATCAGAATAGCCCAGGACCTGGCAGCTTCTACACTGAGGGATCAAGGGCATGGAATATGATATTCCAGAGGGCAAAAGAACTGGGAATGAACCCAAGGGTCACCTACCCAGCAAAACTGAGTATTTTGTTTCAGGGAAAATATGGTCATTCAGTGGAATAGAGGACTTTCAAGCATTCTTGAGGAAAAAACCAGAATTGAATAGAAAATTTGACATCCAGACACAAGAAGCAAGAGATGCCTGAGAAGGTAATCAGGGAAAAGAAATCAAAAGGAACTTATCAAAGTTGAACTATTTACATTCCTATATGGAAAAACAATAACTGTGACTGATGATACCTTTCTCACTATGAAAATAATGGAAGAAGGGTGTGTGGTCATATGAATACATATGTGAATGTGTGTGTATATGGTTACAGTTATATATGGATAGAGGGCATAGGTTGAATTTGTTGGGAAGGGAGAATACTCAAGGGATGAAATTATGAGGTGAGAGAGGAAAGTGGCAAGAAGAGATGGGGAAAGACAGGGTAGGGTAAATTATCTCATGTAGAAGAAGCAAGGGGAAGTGGTTGCAAGGGAGGGGGAGAATAGGAAGGGGAAAAAAAGGCAAATCCACATTCTCATTGAATTTGGTTCAGGGAGAGAATGACATACATACTAAATGGGATATCTCAACCTGAAGCAGAATAGGGGGAAGGGGGATGAGAGGAGGGATGATTGATGGGAGGGCATCCTTGGGGGGAGGGGAGGTTGGAAGTACCCACTATAGAAGAGGGACAGGATCATGTAGGGAATGGACCAGGTGGGGGGTGGGATGAGTGGGAGGGAATTATAAGCAGCCTTGTACAATATATCTACTATGATAATGTTTTGCATAGCTAGACATGTACAACATATACTGAATTACTTATCACCCCAGAGGGAATGGGTGACAAGGGAGGAAGGAAATGGATCTGAAATTCGAGGTCTTAAGATTAAATGTTTCAAATATAAAAAATAAAAAAATAAAAAAAATAAAATCAAGAATACATTGAATAGGGTCACAAAGAGTCAAACACAATTGCAACAAGTGAACAGCAACAACAAAGTATTTATATAGTGTTTTAAGGTTTGCCAAGTGCTTTGCAAATATCCTCAAGCTGAAGAAGCAAGGTACTTGGAAGCACCACCATCTTTTCCTTGCCACCTCTAATAATTTGGACAAAGAGGCCAGTCAAGGGTCCAAAATTCCAAGGTCCCTAGAAAAGGTCTGGGGAGCAGCAGCCCACTTATGTTTCCTCTTCTTTCGCCACTATTTGTCCTAGACCTCCTGGACCAATACCAATTTCAAGAATAGAGAAAGTCCATCTTTAATGAAGCTTTGCTAAAAGTATATTACTTTGTTAGGCCCTACATTCCAATTTTTTATTCACAAAATACATTAGTAATACATAAAAGTTACTAGACAAATTCTTTGTTGCCTTCTGGGGTTTTATCTAGAAGACAACAGTTACAATCTTCTAAGATTTCATGATAATGCTATACTTATTAGGTAATTACTCATCAGAAATAAGACTTGTCTTCTTTGTCTACTACCAGTACTTGCCCTTTTTTCTTCTTTTTTTGCTTTTTGGAGGGCAATTGGGGTTAAGTGACTTGCCCAATGTCACATGGCTAGTTTTTGTGTTAAGTGTCTTAGGCTGGATTTGAACTCAGGTCCTCCCGACTTCAGGGCCGGTGCTCTATTCACTGCACCCCTAGCCACCCCACATGCCCATTTTTTTAAAATCTAAATTTAATAGTTATAAAAAATTCAAACAAGCAAAATAAAAGATTGCACATCACATTATGAGTTCCAAGTTGCATATAATTTGGTCTTAAAAATATAGAATAATAAAATAAGAACACAAAAAAAATAAAAAAAAATAAAGCACTCTATATTCAAAACCATCATCTCATTGTCATTGCTCATTCTGTCTCTGCATATCTACTAAAACTGCTCTCTCAAAGGTCTTAATGATTGCCTAATCAACAAAAGCCATGGTCCTTTTTCAATACTGCTTGATCTCCCTGTTTCAATGTTGTTTATTCCCTCTGACTCTCCTCTCCTGATTTCATCATTATTATATGCTTCTGGTTCTTCACTTCTTTCTCCTTTGATGGCTGCTCATTCTCTAACCAATTCCTTAATGTGAGTGCTCCTTAAGCATCGAGTTATTCATTCCTTTCTCTTTGTTCTCTATACTCTCTTCATTAACAAACTAATTTAATTTCATGACTTTAATCAGTATTTCTCTACTTGATTGACTTCCAGATTTTTATAGCCTGCTTTTTTTTAAATTATAGAACCACATCTCTAGGTCCCTGCTTTCAAGACAGCCCTTCTTGGTTTTCTCCAACAGCTCAAATTCAATAGATCTACACATGACCTTACTGTCATTTCTCCTAAATCTGTCCCTCCTTTTTACCTTACAAATTCAAGCTACGGCACTGAAACTCACATTGCCTCTTATGTTCAAACCTGCACATTCTTTGACTATCCTTCGCTTCTCACATTTAATTAATTATGGAGTACTATGAAATCTACCCTTGTAATAACTTTTGCATCTGGCCCTTCCTATTCCTATTCCTACTACCTAGTGTAGGCTTTCATTACCACTTACCAGGACAATTCCAACGGGCTTTCGATAAATCTTTCTGTATTGCCTCTCTCCATCTTTTAATCTGCCTTCCATATTGTTATGAATTTTTTTTCTTATGAACAAATATGGTTATGACAATTCTGCCCAAGATTCTTCAGAGCCTCCCTATTTACTATAAAATAAAGTAAAAATATCACTGCTTGGGAATTCAAGGATTTCCATAGTCTGGTACTAGACTACTTTTTCAATCTTATCTCACAATACTCACTTCCACGTACTCTATTCTAAACAAATTATACTCTCTTTGCCAAATGTGAATAGCATTCTCTTGTCTCCATTGCTGTGCTCATGATATTCCTCATACCTCAAATATTCTTTCTCCCCTTCTATGTCTGCTGAAATCCTACATATCCCATGTCTCCCTCCTGTTCAAAATTGTCAATAGCTTTCTGAAACCACTAGGACAAAGTCCTAAGCCTGGCCTTTCATAACTTGATTCCCAGAAGTATTTTATTTATTTATTTATTTGTTTGTTTGTTCATTCATTCATTCATTTTGCTTTTTGGAAGGCAATTGGGGTTAAGTGACTTGCCCAAGGTCACACTTCTAGCTTTTGTGTTGTGTCTGAGGCCAGATTTGAACTCAGGTCCTCCTGAGTCCAGTGCTAGTGCTCTATTCACTGTACCACCTAGCCACCCCTAGAAGTATTTTATATTACTGATTTTATATTCTAAATTCCAATCAAATATAGTTGCACCTGTATTTTGCACATTCTACTTCCCATCTCAGTTCCCATTCTCTCCCACAGGCTATCCCTATTTGCAATTCAGTTCCATATCACCTTCACCTCTTAGAATCCTTAGTAATCTTTAAGGCTCAACTCTGATATTCTACCTGATATCAAAAGCTTTTCCTAAAGGTTTTATGCTGAAAGTAGGGGAGGACAATTTTAATCTTTTTCTTTGAATCCCTAGCCCCTAAGTTGTTGCCTTCCACTGAAAAGGTATTTGATAAATGTTTTATAGAATGTGTAAATCTCTTAAGGCCTGAACCTAAATGCTACCCCCCCACAAGAAGCATTTCTTGATAATCTTTATCAATAGCAACCCAACTCAAACTTTAACAGCTCTTTGCTTTCCAACTCTCTAATATATTTACCATTTAATTCTGCATATTACAATAACCGGTGTTTCTCTCATCCTCCTAATAGCATATAATCTGAAACTTAGAACAGAGGTTGTTTTTTTATCTAAGCTTAGTTTCTATACCCAGTACCTAGTATATGACTCTTCAAACAATGGTGAATTTAAAGATGCTTGTTAAATGAAAAACAAAAAGATAATTGGTAGGATGCCATCTTCATAAAATGACTAATTTTGATTACACAAATTGATCAAAAAGTATAGAGAAAATAAGATTTCATTGTACTCATTTAATTTCGGTAAAAAGCATTTAATTGAGGAGAATAAAATGCCACCTTAGTTTCTATTTTTAAATCATACACAATTTCCTGAATGATAGAGTAACAGAAATTAAACATCTGTCTCATGATCAATTATCAAGTGAATTCTAAAATAGGAAGACATAAGTTCACCCAATGGATTTTTTGCCTTTTGTGTGGAATATTCAATAAAGAATTCAAATGGGAAAGGATTGCCTCTAAAGGGTAGGATATTCCAAATGCTCCTGATGGTGGATGGAAAATGTGTTTATTGTATCAAGCCCCAAAACACAAGAGAATCTCCTAAATGAGATACATAATCAAACAAAAATGTTCAGCCTTATCATTTAGAAAGGGAAAAAATTAAGGGGAAGAGGGAGTGAAGAATGTCTACTGTTTAAAATAAATTATGTGCCTAAACAGATAATTCATAGAACCAACCCAACAATCAGCACATATTTATTGGTCATACACAGACCCAGAATTGACCAGGAGGAAGATGATCGTACTGCCTTTGGGAAATTGTACTACGCTTTAAATGATTCCAAGATTCTCTCTAAATAGTATTATCTTTTTATATCAACATTCTTCCAGCGATACTAAATGACTGTAAATTATAAGAAGGTATAATCACAAAAGAAATGAAATTGTAGGTCACTCAAAGGTCAATGGAAAGATGCATAGAAATATGCCTCAAGTGAACTAAATACAATAAAAAGCATAAAGTGCTCATCAAAGAGAGATAATTTAAAAAGGTGGTGGCTTAGTCATGTAGTGAGATCAAGGATTAATAGTTAGACAACTTGTTTCCTCCAAGTACAGCAATGACTCTAGATGAAAGCCCAACAACACTTGGTGGCACAACACATGTAGGATTTATGGAAGAAATAGTCAAGAACTGCATAAAGTAAGGGAAAAAACACTCTTTGAGGGAATACCCACATTAATGAGATGAATAGCCTCTCAATTAAGAATGTATATTCATAATGAATAGATGATCAGGAGTATAGAGGCCTTTTTAGTAGGAGAATACATTTTAGAGAACCACTGTTTAAGGTTGTAGCTGAAATTTGTAGTTAACTTATGACAATAAGAAAACTTTGGTTGAATATTTATCAATATTTGTTGCTTCTTGTCAAGATATAATGGAGGACAGGCAAGATCACTGCCTCTCCTCTAAAATAAGTTTTTTTCCAAAGGATTCTTGCCTATCAGTCAAAGTACTGACACCTCTACCCTCTATTTCCTTGTTTTATTTTCCTAGAGTTCCCTGTAACCTCCAATTTTGTCCTGCAGTTTTGCTCTGGCATATCAGTTACATCACTTCCACTAACTTTTAATTGAGTATGATGTCTTGCCTGCTTCATAAAGCAAGAGGTCATAGAATGCTGAACATATAATCAGAAAGATCCAGGTTCAAATACTAATTCTAATAACCACCAGCTATATTAAATTAAACAAATGACTTAAACTCTCTCAGCCTTATTTTTTTATCTGTAAAATGGGAATGATGATACTACCTATCTCACAGGGCTTTTGCAGCTCACATGATGTTATAAAGTATATGTAAATTGCTTTACAAACCTTAAAGATACACACATATATATGGAGAGAGGATATATGTGTGTGTGTGTGTGTGTGTGTGTGTGTGTGTGTGTGTGTGTGTGTAAAATAATATGTGTGTACATGTAGGTCAGCTATCATTATTATTTATTAATGGTGTCTGGGTTTTGATAATGCCACTAAAAAGCTTACCCTCTAAGAATTCACACTTGCTTCTTAGACTTTGGTTGGGCTACCTTTGCTAATTATCCTGCCTAGACTACTTTTCTCTTTCAAGTGCATTTTCTTCCCCCTTGATTGCCTGCACCGATTAAGCAGGCCCAAAGACACCCCACAAAGGTAGCAGCATTCACAATCTCACACCTAAGAGCTAGAACAAAAATGATCCAGAATTCTGGCAATATAACATAAATATGTTTTTTTTTCCTGCAATGTAATTTCTGAGACTTTAACCCCCCCCCCCCCCCCCACTGTATATGCCTTTTTATATTCCTTATTAAGACTACACTTCTGTTAGGGGTGGACTCTCTGGCTTTAGTCTCACCACTAAGCATAGATTATTGTAATGGAAATGCAGATTTGAAGATCTTCCCTGCCCCTAGGCCCTTTGATTGACTTAAGAGACTTTGATTGACTTAAGTGACTCTGAGAACCTTCCTTGATTTGAAAATATACTCTGCCCCCTAATAGGCTGAATGTGGTCACATGGAGCCTGTGGTAGGAGGCTTGGTTTTCAGGAATGACCACACCTTGATGTTGTGTGATTGGGCAGTGGGTCAAGAGGATGGTTACATTGTCTGAGCCAGGAGAAGACTATATAATCCCTGATTTGAGGCTTTGCTTTGGGGCTCAATTTGAGAAGTGTTGTGTGATTTGACCAGATGAGACTCTGGGCAGCCTTTGAGAGCCCCCTGGCTTTGAAAACCCAGATGTTGATGCTTCCCTCTCTGGTAACTGTGATTTTGGTATTGATAATTGTTGGACAGTTTGGAAGCCTGTCTGTTTGATCTGTCTGTATACTCTGAAGTTCAGGGTGCTGACCTTTTCCCCCGGAGCTAGGTAATATATGTTTGATTAAAGTAAGCTAGTTGCTTTCCCTTACAAAAGCAGATCTAAGAACCTATATTGGCAGCTACCCTGGGGATGTTGGGGTGCTTGCTGCTACAATTATAAAAGCACATTCTGAATCTGATAATGACTTGTGTTTCATAGGGAAATTACATATTTACCAAGGTCATGGGCGTATACTTTCACATGCCCCTAATGTGTCAAAAAGTTTAAAAAATGATCATTTAAACTTTGAAAACTTTGATTATTATGCTAAAAAACATGTCATTAAAATAAATAGTTCTGGAATAAATTATTAATAACACAGTTATGGTAATGGTATGGTTCAGAAATATTTTTAAAATGAACAATTTTTTCTTTGATGTCAATATCCAATACTAGAATTTAATGATAAATTAAAATAGCAAGTCCCCAAACTACAAATGTGAGGGAGGAGGAATTCCTAGATTTGGAATTGGAAGTACAGCATGGTCCCTGAGGGATAAGGTTTGAGTGGGGGAGGAAGCAATGAAAAGGACAAAAGTATAGATAGTATGAGGTGGTACCACTAGCATAGCCAGTAGAGCAAGGACATCTGGATCACAAAACATTCTTAGAGGGTAAAAGAGACAAAGCACAACTAAAGTAAAAGATAATTATAATTTGTTTGTTTTAACATTTGTGAATTTCATATTTTAATAGAAATTTTTAGGATACTTGATCAACTCTAATCAATTCTATCTTTCTCCTTTCTTGTTTTTGTTGGCGGGTTTGGGGGTGAAAGGGGTTTAGTCTATGCCTATGACTTCATCATGTAGTAAACTTTCAGGATAGAAAATTCCTATCATTTCAGATAAGTAACTGTCCTATAATGTATAGTCTTAGAAAGTTAACTAGGTCATTTAAAGGGTAAATGACTTGCTCTGGTCACGGGCAATATATGTCAGTGAGTGTAACAAGACAAAGTAATTAAATATTAGCTTATTATTATTTATTATTAAATCAATTCTTATCCTACATAAGCATACATTGTTTTGCTAGTGAAGTTCTAATTTAGTTAAATGAAGGAAGGATTACTCTAACTACTATGTGCTATCTAGAAAGGTAGGATAAATAAACTCTAACATGCTTATATAGTACTACCAAGAAAGGATAGTCCTGTATTTTATGATAGAAAAAAAAGTCAACAAGTTAAAACATCTATAATTATAACATTTTTCTACTAAGGAAAAAAAGAAAATATAGAAAAAAGCTATTTTGACTTTTCCTTAGACCTTTAACCCAACCAAAGTATGTTATTTGATAGGTCATAAGATAAAGCAATTTCTTCAACAGAAAAAAAATTAAGTGAGAATTATTAAAGAGTCACATCAGTTGTCTCACTGGTAAAGGACTTAAAGTTTTGTCTTTGATGACCTTCAATTTTATTGATTCTTTTCCTACAAGTATCATGGAAAGCTCTGAAAACTGAAATTCTGTGCAACCTTTCTGACCTGCCTTGCTAATAAAACACATTTGCATTTCTAAATGTCAAAGCTTAATCTTATAAAATATTATAGAACATATGAATCCCATGGAAGATATTTACCATAAGAAATGAGAACTTTAGAAAAAGTGAGAAAAATATCAGAAAACTTTAACTAACACAATGATTCAAGCAATTAATCACCAAGTATTTATTAGGTGCCTTCTATGTTTTGGACATTATGCTAAGTGCTAGAAATACACATTAAACTGGAGGGGGCAGAGTTAAGATTGTGGAGTAGAAACAGGACTTCCATGGCTCCAGCTCCCACCAACTACAATTCATGTAAAAGGTAACTCTGACCAAACTTTGGAGCTACAGAACCCACAAAATGATACAGAGAAGCTAACCAACCTCTGAGGATAGACTGACAGGCTGGCAGGAAGCAGCCAGTACAGAGCTCTGGGAGCCAAGCCCAGCCCCACCCAAGTCAGAGGTTTTAGCCTCAGGGTGGGCTAACCAACCACAGGCTGGAGGGTTCACTAAAAGCTACAGGCTGTTTCCAGATTTATCAACCCATTGATGCCAAGGACTAAGGGAGGGGTCAGTACAGTGTGGACTTTAGGATCTGGTAGTTTGGGAGTGCATCAGCCTTTATCCCCTGGAGGGAGAAGCCACTGAGGCCCTGGCACAGCTGCCCACCATGTGACAACTTCAGCTCCTGGCCTGCAGACTGTAGGGGGACCAAGCAACCAGTCTGAGAGGTAATTGCTCTTACTTTAACCTGCTTAGATCTGGATTGCTGTCTAGGGTGAAGGTGCTGGGGTGTGTGACCAGCTTACCAGAGGGTCTGGAGGTTTCAGAGAAGGCACCCAATTAATATCTTTGGCAGCTAAGAAAACCCCAGCATTTCCTATGAATCTCCCATGTCTGGTAGCAGAGTCCTACTGTGGCAAAAAGCCCAAAAGTCAAGTAATTGAGTGGCAACATGAGTAAATGAGGGAAGCAAAGCAAACAGAGGAATCCAACATCAGACTCCTATTTTGGGGACAAAAAGGATCAAAGCATGGAACAGGAGGAAGACAATGAAGTCAGAACTCCTGCACCAAAAGCTTCCAAGAAAAATATAAGCTGGTAACAGGCCATAGAGGAGCTTAAAAAGGATTTTGAAAACCAAATAAGAGAAGTGGAAGAAAAATTGGGAAGAGAAATGAGAATGATGCAAAAAAAAAAAAAATATGAAAGGAAAGTCAGTAATGTGACTGAAGAAAATAACACCTTAAAAAATAGACTAACTTGGGGAGGCTAGGTGGCGCAGTGAATATAGTGCCGGCCCTGGAGTCAGAAGGACCTGAGTCCACACAAACAAAAACCTAGCCATGTAACCTTGGGCAAGTTACTTAACCCCAATTGCTTTAAAAAAAAATAGACTAACTCAAATGGCAAAAGAGGCTCAAAAAGGCAATGAGGAGAAGAATGCCTTAAAAAGCTGAAATTGCCAGGTGGAAAAAGAATCTCAAAAGCTCACTGAAGAGAATCATTCCTTCAGAATTAGATTGGAGCAAATGGAAGCTAGTGACTTTATGAGAAATCAAGATACTATTAAACAGAACCAAATAAATGAAAAAATAGAAGGCAATGTGAAATATCTCATTGGAAAAACAACTGACCTGGAAAATAGATCCAGAAGAGATAATTTTAAAAGTATTGGACTACCTGAAAGCCATGATCAAAAAAAGAACCTGGAAATCATCCTTCAAGAAATTCTCAAGGAAAATTGCTGTGATGTTTTAGAACCAGTGGGCAAAATAGAGGTTGAAAGAATCCACCAATCAGTTCCAGAAAAAGATCCCCAAAAGAAAACTCCTAGGAATATTACAACCAGCTTGCAGAATGCCCAGATCAAGGAGAAAATATTACAAGCAATCAGGATGAAACAATTTGAATACTGTAGAAACACAATCAGGATAACATAGGATCTGGCAGCTTCTACACTGAGGGATTGAAGGGCTTGGAATATGATATTCCAGAGGGCAAAGGAGCTGGGATTAAAACCAAGAATCACCTACCCAGCAAAACTGAGTATCATGTTTCAGGGGGAAAGTATGGTTATTCAGTGGAATAGAGGACTTTCAGGTATTCTTGATGAAAACACCAGAATTGAATAGAAAATTTGACATTCAGATACAAGAAGCAATAGAAGCATGAGAAGGTAAACAGGGAAAAGAAATCATAAGGAACTTATCAAAATTAAACTATTTATATTCCTACATGGAAAAATGATAATTGTAACCTATGAAACTTTTCTCAGTATAAGAATAATTGAAGGAAATAGAAATCTCTCTCTCTCTGTATACACACACACACACACACACACACACACACACACACATATGTCTCTATAGGAGGGTATGTGGGCATATGAATACATATGTGAATATGTGTATATATGTGTACAGGTATACATAGATAGAGGGTACAGGACCAATTTAATAGGAAGGGATGATACTTAAAAGGTGAAATTAAGAGGAGAGAGAGAGGGATATAATGAGAGGAGATAGGGAGAGACATAATGGGCTAAACTATCTCATACAGAAGAGGCAAGGAATAATGGTTACAATGGAGGGGAAGAACAGGAAGGTAAAAGGGAATGGGTCAACCTTATTCTCATTGAATTTGGCTTAGGGAGGGAATGACATACACCCTAAATAGGGCATTTCACCCTGCCTTATTTTATTCAATGTTCCCCAATTGTAATGTAGGCTATTACCACGCCCCTGGATTGTTCCAGCACCCCCCAGGGGGTGGTGTCCCCCACTTTGGGAACCTCTGGATGGTTACCTTAAACTTACTGTCTAAAATCAAACAGACTTCATTAACAATTGTAAAAGTATTTGGTGACTTCCCCTTCTCTAGTATCATTTAGCAAGGAATGTTTTCTCATCCTGATAACAAATACTGCCAGCTGAATGTCAAATATTCCCCCAGAAGGCCCTTGCTTTCCCTTGTCTGATTCTCTCTTTCTCTACTTGTTACTTGTCTATATTAAATTGTCATGGAATGTTGCTAATTGACAATGTACTCTAAGCATGCCTGAAAAGCTGAATTCTAGGAAGTTGAATCTAAAAGCTAGGAAGTGTTTAGCTTTGTCTCCCCTGACACTGAGGTTGCTGAGAACTTTCCTTGGGTCAAGATGAATAAAAGACTGCCCCTAGGTCCTTTTAAAAGCTGAATTCTAGGAAGTTGAATCTGTTATTAGTGAGAAGTCTACCTGTAATCGTAATATGAAGACCCCTTTTTGCACTGGTAAGTAAGCAGGTACTTAGCACTTAGTAACTAATTAAACCTCTGTGAAAGAAGCAGAAGGTATGAACCCCTGTTCCTGATGTAACAGGAAGGGGTTGGCTGAAACAGGAAGTAGCTAATGCTGTGTATATAAGAAAAGCCCCAGAGAGGCATAGTCAGAATTTCTTGGGACAATAATCTGGTGGCAGAAGCTGTCTTGAAGAGAGAGGATTGCTGAGGGGCAGTTGGATCTGCCACCTGGAGCTTCCTAGAACTGAGGCTGCATGGCTGTGATGCTGGTATTTTGTCTGTCTGTTTTGATGTTGTTTTGCCAGATTATTCTGCTGGTGAAGGACAGTGATGTTGTTATAGAGGTCCAGGAACCTTGCTGTTGGTTCAGAAGCCCTGAAGAAGGATTTTTTGTATGTTTACAGAAATCCTGGAAGAGTGTATTGTTGATGTTTTCACGGGTCCTGAGACAGTTCTGCAGGCCAGGAATGAATTGATGAGGACACTGGCAGTGTATCTCCTGGCTTTGTTTAGCTTTGTCTCCCCTGACACTGAGATTGCTGAGAACTTTCCTTGGGTCAAGATGAATAAAAGACTGCCTCTAGACTATTGAATGCTGTGCTGATGATAATTGTAATTCACTTGTGATCCAGGGGTGAGAAACTTTTGACTTTTTGGGTTATTTGACTGAAGAACTAATGTACTTTGTTTATGATTGGAAACTAATGTCCAGTTGAATGGAGAGAAGACTTTGTGATTGATTATATGAATGTACTGCCCTGGGGTGGAGTAGTACTTGGAAAGTATTGAATTACACTGGGTAAATGCTGTATTTTGATTTTCTCTTTTCTGTGAATTTGTTGCCTTAATTTGTCACTGATTAAATGGAGTTTGCTATGCTAGTAATTCAAACCTGGAAGTTGCTTATGCTTGGCTATACAATGGGATAACCAGTTTATAAAAGGCAAATAGTGAAGCAGGAAACAAATGCAGGAGAGAGATCAGGGCTGGATATATAGATCTAGGAATCAAGTCCTTAAAGTGAAAATTAAATCTACAAGAACTGATGAAGTCACTAAAAGAAAGTATCCTGCTTTGTTCCTAACTTAAAGCATTCTTCTTTTAGCTACTGGATAATATAATTTGTTTCTTATTGCATGAGAGTTATAAATCAGTTTAAACAGGAATACAAGAAAATGTAGGAATAAAAGCTGAAATAGTGATATAGAACAGAAAACATAATCCTTAGACAAAATAACAAAGCATCAATGAAAAACTGGCACAAAAAGAAGATAATACCAAGACTCATACAAATAAGTAATTAGTTTTATTTGGCAACTATCTGCCCCTGAGGCCTTTTCACTTAATTACTTTCCTAGCTGTGCTTCTCTGATATAGAATGTAACATTCATTAGGTATAACTAAAAGATAATTAAGCTGGACATATCTTAAAGAAGTCGTCAAAAGCAAAGCTGTTTTGTAATTTGGACAAGTCCCCAGTGGGCTACTGAATAAGTTAGATGTTATTTAGATTAGTTTAAAATTAGTGTAAAGTATATGCTTTGGGAGTTCAGTGTATTTAAAATCCATGTAACAATCCATGTTTTTCTTCAAAGAATATAGCACACTAACTTAAAATCATGTTATTTATATAATTTCAATTCAGACCCTATAATTTAATTATATTTAATGCATACTGCTATGTGATCAGCCTTATAGAGAAGTTCACAAAATACTAAATATACACACTGCAACAACAAAGATGTCCTAACTATATAAATTTGATATATCTGAGGAATCTGAATACCTTATATTACAATTCACTTTTGTCAAAAGATAAGAGATACTATTAAACCCAATGAAATATGCCACTGAATTCATAAAATGGCTTTTCAGTATCTGGATAAGGAAGATATAAACATAAAGTTACTAGAAAAATTCTAGAGGCAGACAAAGGAGGCTAAGTATGGAAATTTTAGGATTTTAATGGTAATACTTAATAGCCCAAACAAGCACAATAACAGCAATGCCAAATCAAACTGTACATATGTATACATGCAGTTAACATATGGAGCATGCTACAAATTTACCTGAATTATATGAATAAAAGCCTTTATCTGGAAAACAAATATTAAAATGAAGTGATGTCAGGAAAAATACATGAAATCTCTACATGCAACAGGGATGTTGAGAAACTAATCTGTTTAGTAATTGAGAATGTAGTTTATTTATATTCATTTTAAATACAGCAAAACCTCACTGATTTAAAAAAACAGTTATGGTTAAGATGTGCCACCTATATTGATGAAGAGTTCAAATCAAAGATATGTTTAAGGAAACTGAATTAATTTCAAATAATTAAATTAAAGTAAATATTTTAAATTAAAAGGGTTATATCATAATTAGCATATGTGAATGTATTATATACACTGACATTAATAGAAAAATGGAAGGAATCCTTAGTTCCTTGAATCCTTTGAGAAAGTAGCTGACTTTAGACTTTGCACTATTTTGTGTTGCTTTAAGACTTGATTTTCCAATAGAACATATTACTTACACATTTTTATTCAATACATCATGTAAAATTTATTATGAATTATAAATCAATGGAGCACAATTTTGTAAGGTTTTACTATATATAAGTAGCAGAGAAGTAATTTAAATAAAGTAAAATATTAGTTAAATAATTGAATGCCATTGGTATTTATACACTGTCTAGTGGTAAATTAGGCACTTAGAGTAGTGAATTGCCTTTCATGCCACCAGAATATTACATTAGCATATTATGCAGTGTGTCTAGAGAGAATTAAACACAATTCCAGAAGTATCCAGCTTAACTAACCAATTTTCATAAGACTACAATCACAAACCCAGATGATAAAGGAATTCACATAGTATTTTCTCTTTTAAGGATTCATCATATAATTAAATCTTAAGTTAACAAATTTAAATTTTAAAGAATTTGTAAATTTTATTATAAGTGATAATATTTTTATTGTTATTTAGATGATTCAGAAATAACTTCTTTAGCATTTTCTCATATATACAAATCATCATTATATCAATTAATTCGGTTTATAGCTGCAAATAGTAACAGAAAGAAGTTGTTTTTAGTTTCTCTAACAAAGGTAATTAGCGGGAAATCATACTTCTAAGAAAAAATAACAAACATTAGGACATTTGGCACAGATAAACAATTTTTTAATTATTTACAAATTTTATCTAGGATTTATCATCATTTAAAAATAGCTTATGACTGCATCTAATAAAAGAAAATGTCATTATATTTGGTCAATTTTGGTTTTCAATACAAGTATCTGAGCACCTCTGAGAGTCAGAATCAAGTATTAACCCAACTTGATTTGGTCCCAAATTGAGGACAGGGATGAGACTGGACCTCGGATTTTATTTAGTATATGAGCTCCCAGGTGAGAAAATTATCTTTATCAATACAGGTCTGCACTTCTCTGAAACTTAAACTGTTAGAGAATTGCAAAGGACATCAAGAGGTTAAGTGACTTGCTCAGTGTCACAATGCCAATTATTTATCAAAGGTGATTCCAAATTTTGAATTAAAATGATTGCTTCAGTATAGATTTTATGAATATATAATTTTTACACAAAAGAATTTGTATATACTAGGATATCTTCCATGAGCAAAAACATAATGCCTAGTTACAAATATAGGTAAACTTTTTTAAACAATATGGCATTTTATATATCAAAATAATGAATATTTAATGGTTTTTATTCATATTACTTCTCAGTATTTCAATAGATTAAAATGATCTTTAGACATCCCTGTATCATGTTAAATGCCTTTTTATTAAAGGATTTAATAACTGATCCATGTATAATAAAATATATTCTTTATATTTGTATCCTGATAAGCAACATAAAAAAGCATGCCAATGTAACATGCCCCAAATTCAGATTAAAAATGGTATAAAATGAAAATTACTTACCTGCTGACTGTATTTCTCCAAAAATAAATATTACTAACAAATCACCACTTTCATAACACTGTTCTCACGTATCACAGGATATCTACATGTAACAGACCACATAATGCTACCTAATAATAAAACTAGAATGTTTATAAAATCTTTTCGAAGAACACTTAAGAGACACTTAAGAATGTTCAAAGTATAGCATGAAAAAAAATATTCTTTTGTACCTATTCCACATCTTGAAGAAACTGGGCTAAATGGGCTGAAATGATTTGCATGTAGCCACTGTGACTACTTAAAAATAAGCTAAATATAAACTCTGTGGCATAGGCCCATAAACAGCTTTTGAAAGTTCCCTTTGCCATTAAATAAATTCCATGTATGCAGAGTCCCATTACCTATTTTTGAGATAGCATTGTGACAACTCTACTAAAACTATTTCTACTGAATAATGTTGTCCATAGGGAAACAATTAGAAATAAACTGTTTATCTATTCAAAAGTATTTATAGAACATCTACCTTGTGCTAGTTCAAAGCCAGAATAATTAGGATGAGGTAAGTGAACTTTTGCAACTGGGCATTGAAATTTAGAAGGTGTTGCCTAGTCATTCAGGAGGTAGAAATAATTGAGTTGAGGAAGTATTTAAAAAGGAATAATTAGACAAAATAGAAATATATGAGATGATGTGCTTCCACTATTTCCTTCTACATACTCTATTAGCTTTACCCTAGTCAAGTTCCTAAGCATCCTCCTTAATATCAGCCTTGTATGACCCTAAGTGGATGACTCTGAGAATTTCTAGTGTCCCATGCTCTTTGTCCCACATTAAAGTCTAAGTTTCCCGTGGTCTTTGCCCTGCCGCCACCTCCCAAGATCTCTTGATCTACTCTGACTAAGTTAATTTGAGCATAAAGTCTGTTTTTGAAAATATCTTCAATGGTATTTGCTCCAGATTCATTTTGTAGTGCGTGTGCTAAGAAACATAACTGCTACTTAGGACTCAAAGGAGTACTGTAATTGTTCCATTATTTTAGAATCTACTCTAATTGTATACTCTAGTTTAATATTATAGAAGAAAATAAGAGTTTCTTTTGGAAGATCACTACCAAATGATCAAGATTTAGAGCTGGAAGGAACTTCTCCATTGGATTAGTTCAATCCCCCCATTTTATACATAGGTGACACACTGGTTAGATCACTGGACCTGGGAGTTTAAAAGACCTGATTGTTATAAAGACAAAATGAGATAATATTTATAAGGTACTTTGCAAACCTTAAATCAATATATAAATGCTAGCAACTGTTCACTGATGAGGAACTCAAGAACACACAGTTTCAGATACATAGTTCAAACCCTGGTGATCTGACTTCAAATCCAGCACTTTTTCCATTGTCTATAATTATAACCACCAATGTGAATTTGTGCTCTCAGTAATATAATTTGACACTGCGACTGTATAAATATAGAAAATGAAAAAGTAACAAGGTTAGAAATATTTTAATTTGATTTAAAATTTAAAAAAAAAATTAATCCTAGGGATGGCTAGGTGGTGCAGTGAATAGAGCATCGTCCCTGGAGTCAGGAGGTTCTGAGTTCAAATTTAACTTCAGACACTTAACACTTACTAGCCCTGTGACCTGCCTTCCCAACTCCAAAAACAAAAAAGAAAAAGAAAAATTTAATCCAGTAAATGGTAAATAATTTTCAAATATTATAAAATAAGATAATCCAGTAATTTTTAGGTTCATATTTTTATATATTAAACTTTATTAAATTTTATATGTTCATATTATGGTCCAAGTGAGAATATCCTCCAAAAATATTAATCTTGATTCAGGGTTTTGTAAACAAGTTGTTTTTAATAATGAACTGAGTTTAAAACACATGTATGTACGATTGCAAAAAACAAAACATTGTTATTGGGTTAACAGTGAATTTAAAATAATGAAGTTAAAGCATTTTCAATTAAAACAAATGACTTTGCTAACTGCTTTTAAATTCAGTAATAATGTCTGTTGTTTTAAAATTAGCCTCAAACAGATTTTATTTATTTGTTTTAATGTCCCTTATAATTTTATCCATATTTGGTCTCAAATTATCTAACAAATTTATAAGCTGGAAAGTCATTGTAATTCATAAGATATTCTCACTTGGTTCATTTGTGACACTCCATCACTAGACATCCTTTCCAGTACTGGTTATACTATTTCTCCTACTCCAATATTCAACGGTACTGGTTGGGGAGTTGGAACTCTACTTGCTCCTCACTGCCACTTCCAGACTTTCCCTCTACCACTAGTTCCTAGAACATAGTAATCACTTAATAAATGCTTGTTACCTATCTACCTATCATCACCTAGCAGCTTCTCTTTTAAGATCCACTCTATCCAAATTGATCAATCAATTTAGATCTGTGAAATTAATTCTATCAAACCTTAGAGAGTCATCTTTCTTTCTCAGAATCCATTTCTAAATCACTATGTTCCTTTCTCTCCATTCCTTCCCTCATACTATAGAACTATAATTTACATATACTGATATTTACTAAAATATACTCACTTCCCAATTAGTTCCTCAATTTACTCAACACTCACTGTCTTCTACTTTCCAATCCTGTCCAGTAGGACAGACTTAGAGGAAGTCATATAATTTTGCTCACTGAGTTTCCTACAAATTTATGTTATCTAATCTCAAATTTTACTCTAACTTCAACAAATCAATTCTTCTACCACTCCCTACTTGATTTTCTATCCCATTCATCACAATGACAGTTCTAAACCTTCTCTTCTTTACTTAAGCTCCCAATACCACCCACTATCCCACCCTTTCAACTCAAAACCTTAATTCATACTTCACCAAAAAAAAAAAACCATTGTCATTAACCATAAGCTCTCTTCTCCCCTTCTCCACATCTCTCATCTCACTGACACCATCACCTACTCTTTGTTCCTTTATTCCATTATATAAGCCAATCTCTCTATATCTCTATATCCACTCTTCTTTTTATAAGCCAATCCCATCTTCCTCAGAAGAATGTTTTGCATTATTATTCATTAATTAAGGGTCTACTACGTTCCAGGCACTTTGTTAAATGCTTTACAGATATCTCATTTGACCCTCACAAAAATTCCTAGATGTATCTCAAACTCCACAAGTTCAAAATAATTCATTATCTTTGCCTAAAACCTACTCCTCTTCATAACTTTCCCATTACTGCCAAGGGCACCATCATCCTTCCAGTCATTCAGGTTTGCAGCCTGAGTGTCATTCTAATCTTATTCTGTTTTACTACACAAATCCAGTCACCAAATCATGTTACTTCTATTTCTACAAATTCTCATATATGTCTTTTCCCCACTTGTATACTTCCCCACAGCCTTATTTCAGGCCCTCATCACTTCTTATCAGAAATATTGTGAAAGCCTTCTAATTGATCTACTGCTTCAAGTCTCTCCCCACTCTAACCCATTTTCCACTCTGCTGCCCAAACTGTTTTCCTCAAAGTGGAAGTCTGATCATGTTACCCCCAACACACACACACACACACACACACACACACACACACACACACACACACACACACGTAAAATTCAGTGGCTCTCTATTACATCTACGATAAAATATAAACTCCTTTGTCTAGCATTTCAATTCTTGCAAAGCCTGGATCTTTTTCAGTCTTATTATATCCTTTCCTTTTTAAATGTATCTTCCACGTTTCCTCCTTTCAGTTTAATGGTATACCCAGGTCTCCCCTAGCTTAATGACAAATAAAATATTCCTTATAGTCTTAGACACTCCTTCAAGGTATCATCCTATCTTTTTCTCCCTTCTTTACTGCCAAGGCTGTAGAAAGAGTAATCTACACACAGTGGCATAGACAAATCATTGAACTTGGAAAGGACTTAAGTATGAATCCCAACTCTCCCATTTATTACCAGTCTGACACTTTTCCTCACGGGGCCTCAATTTTTTTATTAGTAAAATGATGAGGTGGCACTACATGACCTCTAAGGTCCCTTGAGCTTCACATCTATGATCCTAACTCCTTTTCTTCATCAACCCTTCACTGATCTACCCCTTGTAATCTGGTTTCCATTCCAACTAGTGTACTGAAATAGATCTTTTTTTCTCTATGATCAATAATGTCCTCCTTACCACTCAATCCACAGGTCAACTTTTCCACTCTCATTGTCGTTGACCTGTCTGTGGTATGTGTTAACTGTAGAGTATATCCTCTTTCTGGATGCCACCTCCTCACTTACTTTTCAATACTAAACTTTCATGGTTTTCCTCCTTTCTTTCTCTTACTTGCTCTTTCTGTTTCTGTGGCTAGTTCTTTGTATTCTTTTTATCCCTCAATAAAGGTACCCCTCCAAATTCTTTCTTTGAATTCTCTTTTCTCTCAATATACTCTCTTCCTTGTGGACCTTATCTACTCTCAAAACTTCAATGATCAACTCTATGCAAATGAATATGAAATATATGTTCCCTAGAGATCCAGTACCTAAATGGTATATTGGTACCTCCCACTCAACGTGTTCAAAACTTAGTTCTTCATCTTTCCCTTTATTTCTCTTGATGTTTGCACCACTCTCCAAGTAACAAAGTTTCATAATTTGGGGATCATCTTTAACACTTCTATCTTGCATGCCTCACAAGTCTAATCAACTCGTAAATCTTATCAAATCAATTTCCACTGTAACCATCTTGGACTTAAGTCCTGATCTTTCCTCATCTAGTCTAACTGGTCTTCTGCCTCCAGTCTTTCCTTTACAAATCCATCCTCATCACTAATGGCTTATCTTCCTTACATAGAGTTCTTAACTTGTAAGTCCCTTTAAAAAATGAATCAAAAAAACCTTCAGGGGCTCCCCACTGCTTACCAAATAAAGTATAAATTCCTGATCAAGATCACTCAAGGTTCTCCACAATCTGGTTCCAATGTATCTTTCCAGCTTCATCACATATTCTAAATTCCAAACAAATAGGACTACTATCTGAAAAAATATAATTTTAGGATTTATACGGTACCTCTCTAAAAATGGATTTATTTTCAAGGAATGACTTATTTTTTTTAATGCCATAAAGCATCCTTTAAAATTAAAACCAAAATTTCTCATTCATTCACTGGGTTTTGTTTTGTTTTGTTTTATTTTTTTACTGCTACACTGGACCACTAATCCCTGATCTTAAGTGTCAAAATAAATGAAACAGAACTCATAATTACTTATTTGACATATTCTAGTAAAAATAAATCTTAAGAAAGGAAGAGCAGAAGAACGGACTTTAAAAGGGCAGGTTTTATAAATGTTTGCCTTTATGCTATATATCCTTTTAGATTATAAGATTCATGTGGTTGGAGACCACGGCTTATTTGATCTTTTTATCACTTCTAGTGCCTTGTCAATGCTCTGCATATAACATAACTTTAGTAAGTAACAAGTGAATTGAATTTTCTAAATATAAGAAAAAAGTTCTTTACGTTAGCAGAAAAAGTAGCTAAACAATTTTCCAAGAAAAAAAAATGATTGCTTGAAAAAGGGATAGAAACTCAATGCTGTTGACATTTGTTCAATAAAAATGAATACAAGCATCATTAGGTAGATTCAATAGTACTAAGCATTTGCTAATAAATGATAATGTATATAGATGGAGATTCTCCTTAATATAACTCTAGTAAACAGCTTGTTTGGTGCTAGGTTAAATTAAAACCTTTCTGTATTTTCTATGTGCTCTTTATCACAGTGTAGAGTTTATAAACTTATAAAAGCTGATAATTTGTTTATTACTAAAAAAATGCCTGTAGAAATGAACATGGGGCAAAAGTTAAGAGAGACAATGTTTTACATTCTACCTGATCTATAGCTTCTTAAAGAGCAACTTTGAAAAACCCAGAGGACTAAATAACTATATAGATGTCACCAAAAAAAAAAAAAAAATCCCTTTAAACCCCTGGTATTCACACATTTACTCAGAAAGCTACATTTATCATGTTCTATGTTATATCGCATTTTTATTTTTTTAAATATTTCCCAATTACATTTTAATTTAGTTCACACCCACATGGGAATATTCCAGTTATGTGTCAAACACCTCTACCTTAGATCAACACCATTAAAAAGGAAAGATAAGAAAAATTCTTTCTTTTAAGAAAGTCTAAACCTCCTTATGTTTTCATCTGTCTGCCCACAGTATTGAACCAACAGGATCATTTCTCTGTTCCCAATTAGATACTGTTCTTGCTCACTTTCCTTTGAAGATTTTATGACTGTGAAATTGGAAGGTGTTATAAATAGTGGAAGAAGTGATGAAGTCCTGAAGATAGCCAATACTTCCAACTAATACTGAGTAATATACAAAGATGTGAAAAGTCAAATATTAGAAGAGTTAGTTTGATGCAAAGAAAGGGATTAAATTAGAGTATGAATGACAAATATTATTTCAAGACTAGAAAGGAAAGGAGAGGGGCGGCTAGGTGTCGCAGTGAATAGAGCGCCGGCCCTGGAATCAGAAGGACCTGAGTTCGGAGCCGGCCTCCGACACTTAATCCGCACAAACAAAAACCTAGCCGTGTAACCTTGGGCAAGTTACTTAACCCCAATTGCCCTAAAGGGGCGGCTAGGTGGCGCAGTGAGTAAGAGCGCTGGCCTCAGAGTTGGGATGACCCGAGACCAAATCCGGCCTCAGAAAATGAGCACCCACGCATAAATCAAATGACTAGCCGTGTAACCTTGAGCAAGTTACTTAACCCCAATTGCTTAAAAAAAAAAAAAGTAAAGGAAAAATTTTAAAATGTACAAAATAATTATCTTTTATTATAAAAAGCAGATGTTTTCCTAAAATGTTAAACTTTTATAAATATTTGCATTTTAAAAGCTAAAAAGCACAAGAAATTTCTCAACACAAACTCCATATTTTCAAGGAACTGGTATGTTTAATAGTATCTTGCACATATAACATACTTAATAAATGTTTAGTGAATTCAATTTCATGAATATCCTTATTAACGAATTAGAAAACTGGATAATATGCTAAAGAAACTTCAACATTTGAAACGAATGAGAAATTTTAATAATTTCAAAGCAAAATTCTAGTCTTGGTGATGTATTTTTTTAAAAATGTTATCAGCCAGCTGTCCCAGAAAATTTCCAGTGATCTTTCTCACATTCATCATCAGCATTACAATTATGATACCTTCATTATCGGTGAACATTCATGTTTTGAAAAAAATACAAAAATAGGATGTAGAAAACTTCCATAGTCATTGCAATTCTAACTTGTCCACAACCTAATTCTTTTTTTTTTTTTTTTTAAAGCAATTGGGGTTAAGTAACTTGCTCAAGGTTACACGGCTAGTCATTTGATTTATGCGTGGGTGCTCATTTTCTGAGGCCGGATCTGATCTCGGGTCATCCAAACTCCGAGGCCGGTGCTCTTACTCACTGCCACCTAGCCGCCCCTTTAGGGCAATTGGGGTTAAGTAACTTGCCCAAGGTTACACGGCTAGGTTTTTGTTTGTGCGGATTAAGTATCGGAGGCCGGCTCCGAACTCAGGTCCTTCTGATTCCAGGGCCGGCGCTCTATTCACTGCGCCACCTAGCCGCCCCAACAACCTAATTCTTTATGCCCTGATATTTAGAGTGCATATTTATCAAATAATTATGTTATTATATGAATCATTCCTTTGTCGCTTGGGAAAGGCAAGTACCTATTGCACATTCTTACTTTTATTAATGCCTTTTTGGACAACCCATTAAAAAGATTAGAAATGTTAGCAAGATGGCTTCCTATCTCACAAAGAAGCTTTTATACTGAAGTTAATTATAAGACCAATGAAACTTTTTTTAAAAACTGAATTTAAAAATATTTATACAGTATATTTGTAAAATTCAATTTGAATTCTTGTTTAAAAAATTAAATCTAGAAATAAGGCCTAAAAAACGTATTTTCATTAATTTAATTTACTTATACCAGGTTCATATAATCTCTAAAGCCAGAGTTTTAGTCTTCTCTGTAGGAAAATAGAGTTTATATCTTTAGATAATTTAATCTCAGATTAATAGAACTATATAACATAGACTAATTTTCTATAATAAGTACTTATTGGGTACTCACTGATGACCACTTTTTTCCTTTTATACATTTAAACAAGTTCTTATTTCACATCGATAAATTTTAAAAGATGTTATTTAATAATCTGTAGGATATATACATATGTGATTGCCTCCTATACTGTATGGCCCTTAAGAAGTGGTCTTTCTGCCATTAATGAGTGTTATATTAATAACCAGAACTGACCTTTCTAACTTATTAGCTCTAATACCTATTTCTAAGCCCTTATTGTTTACCTATACCCACAATAACTTATGGGTATATAAATTTCAGAGATGCTGTAGGAGTACTTTTAACAGTTACACATATGATTTAAATTTCTGTCCTAGAGACAGCTATAGTAAGTGACTATAGGATCCAAGGGTCAAATTATGGCTCCAAAATACAGGTTCAGAATTCTACAGGTTCATTATTCTAATTTGAAGTCCCAAAATGAAGACCTTTTGAACAATATGATCTGTAAATAGTTTGCTGATGAAATTACAGTGCCATGAAGCTACCACCAAAAAATAATTAAAGTAAAATAAATGGTAATTTCAAAAATTGTAAACATATCATAAGGGCATGTTGTAGTGAAAAATGTAAACAGGAGGCTGAATTGTCTTTGGAGAGTCTAGAAAGAGACAATCTGGGAAGTAAGAAATTGTCAGTCTTCATTCAGCACTGTGAAAGAAAGAAACAGAGATACTGAGTTTGGTGGATGTGAATATTCTGAAAGGAATATTCTATTAATAGAAAAGGATTAATTTTGTAGGCCATAAGTTTCATCTGCTCTTATTCCATTTTCATCAAGCATTGTTTTAAATCATAATTTATTTTCCTCATTTTATCCTACCCACTTAGAGGGAAGTATCTCCTGGAAATTAAAAGTAATGGTTATTTTGCCCACTATATCTCCCACTGTAAAAATAATAAATGGCCATTATGATTTGTAAATAAATCAGTCTATTATAACTTTGGGTTAAATTCTCCAGAAATTTCAAAATCAAGTCTCTGAACCCATATAGTTGAGTGCATACTATAACAACAGCACTAGGATGGAGTAGCCCTCAATAAGACCCAGTCTGAAATAATCAACCTACTCTATGGTAACAACAGCCTCATTAAGAAAAGTCTTGTTACTTCAAAGTTAAGAGAGATGACTGTTTCTAAATGCCTTCAGAAGAAGTTTATGGCTTAAAGTGGTAGAACTGTTTATTATGGATAAAACTGTTTATTATGGATAAAACAATACCAGGATAACTACAGTCACTCTTCAAGAGTTATATCCAGGAAACAAAGCAAAAGTAATAAGTATTTCTATAAGAGAAACCCCAAACTAAGGAAACAAGCAAATGCCTATTGGATTATTAGTTTTTGCAAATAAAATATATTTACTGTATAGTTTAATTACTGTACTTAACACTGTAAATGCTAAAGTTAAAAATATATCAAATGTACTTCATTTAGAGCCATAGATTAAAAAAAATTCAACAACCATAGAAAGCATTCTATGAATTTTACACATAAAATGTAATTTTATAATTTCATACAATTCAAAATAATCTTTAGTAGCCATGAAGACAACATTAGAAATCTATAAAACAACTACAAAGTATTTGGCATCTTATAACTTTACAAAAGTCAACAGTCAGAAATATTCAAGTAAGATATATCAGATAAGTACTGAAACCTACTTTGCAACCTTCTTGTTGGGCTCTCCCCATGTGGCTGACGTCGTGGCAAATATGGAGATGGGTGGGGAAGTGGCAATGAAGAGACATCATGGGTCTGAAGTTTATACCAATGAGGCTCATCATCTAACAATGCTGTTTCTAATTCAATTAGAATCTACAGAAATAGACACAATGGTTGTTACAAAAGCAAGTAGAAATAGTAAACAAATTCTCTTACATGTTCAAACACCATTTGGAATAATTTTAAAGTACTATAGTAATTGGAAGATAAAATTTTTAAAGAGAATTTTTTATATATGTTGACAATTAAATTGAGGAGAAATCTAAAACATCTTTATCAGCTCTAAGTAACTAAGACTTTCAGTTTTCAGGTTTTTTTAGCTTACTGAAAAGATTTACAGGATCTTAGCTGTTAACTAATGGTGTGAGAATTTTGCAGCCAATTGCGATCAATCAACAATTATAATGAATGAAGGTTTATATAAAGAAATGATAAATAAACAAAAGAGAAACAGAAAAAAAAGAGAAATAAATTTCTTTGCCTTCCAAAGAAAGTCAGGGGGAATGAACCATTTGCCTCACATTAATGATTACTGTTCATTACTTTGTTTTTAATTATTTGATGGAAGTTCCTTCTTTTCCTTTTTTGAGGCACCTAAAAAGGTCTGAAAAGTGACATGAAATGACTTCTAGAGTGGTGGGATTCACTCTAGAAGGTACACTCTCAACTCTGTAATATCTGTCTAGGAACTAGTGTCTACACCTAGGGAAATATTGGGAATAAACAAAATGCTTCTTTTAACAGCCAGAAAAAAATCAGTTATTCATTCATTCATTCAATGAACATTTACTGAGTGTATACTATATATAAGGCATTGAGGGAAGTACAAAAATAAATAAGACCTAATCTCTATTCTACATGGTTTGCAATATAATAGATGACCAAAAACCTATGCATGTAAACTTTTATTAAGAAACATTTAGCTCTTGTATAATAAGCTGGCTAAATTCTTAAAATAGAAAAATACTAAATAGAGATTTTCAGGGATAGATCATTAGAAATTTGCACTAAATTTGAGATATGACAGAAGAAAGTAATAAATATTATTTATTAACCAACTCTATGATTTCCTCAACTCACAAGAAAACATAATTTAATCTACCACACCCTAAACAAATGCCTACTACAAAGTATGATTCTGCTTTATAGTTACATCAGTTGACTCCTCTCTGATGCTGCTTGGGATATGGAAAAGAATTAAGAGTTTCCTTCTGAAGCACCAAAAAAAGGACCTACCTAGATAACAGAACTATGATAAAAAAGCATCATAGGATCCACTAAAATTAATTCTAGTTAATTAATCTAATTCTACTTAATTAAGTCAATTAACTGATGTGAAAACATCAAAATGTTCTTTTGATGTACATAGTATTGCTTTCAGACTCATCTAACGCTATAACATCTATGTAGCAGAGACAAATATGACTACTGTGTCCCTTAAAAAGAGTATTAAAGAATGTGAAATGGATCTCTCATCTTTGCCCTTTTTACTTGTGTCCCTCTTACCCCAACCCCTGCCATCAATCCCTGCTGACCTATGCTCTGAAGAATCCATAGCTTCTTTCAGAACATAGCTTAGGAATCACCAACTGGAGGCATCTCTTTATTCCCCTAGTTATTCCCTCTCTTCAGAAATGTTTTGTGTTAATTTGCATATACTTTTGGGCTTACAGATATTTTCTCATCTAACTATAAGCAACTCAAAAATAGGGACTGTTTTGACTTTGTAACCTTAGTTCTTGGCACAGCATCTTGTTTGCAGCAAATGCTTAACAAGTGTTTATTTAATTTAATCGAGTTGGCTGGGATACACAAAGAGATAAGCCAACACACAACCATTTTTATTTTCCAAAGATTTTTACTGTCCCCTAAATATTGTTCAACTAATCACCTTAAGGTGATAACTGATTTCCCATCTTATTCAAGTAATCACTTTTCCATTAGTATATTCTGAAATCTCTGCTGTTCCATACATCTCAGTGATTCTATATCATTAGGTTTTTGTTTGGTCATTTGTTTAATTTCAAGAATCCTTTTAAGTGACTGAAAAATCATAGTATGCAAAAGTCCCCATGGGGTAAAAGTGATGCTAACTCAGTAAAAAATAAAATGTACAAAAATGAAATAAGATGACATAAAATAGGATTTAAATCCAAACCAACATCAACACTTTAATTTTTATACCAATTTAGGAAGCAAATAAAAAATATAGTATTTAACTCTGATATTTTAAAGGCTTTGATGACAAAGTACAAAAAGTAGGGGGGGAAATCCTAGTAACCCTTTTTTAAATTATAAAACTAGTGTACTTTTGTTAAGTTATTTTAAAAAGTTTTTTAATTCTTTTATTGGCTTCTTTATAAATAATACTATTCAACAAATTATTAACAGTTTAAGTTTTTAAATAATCCCACATACCTCTCCTAAAAATTCACTTTCTTCCTCTCTAACTCGAGCTTGATCCCAAAGAGTAATCTCCAACATCCGTTCTCGAAATTCTCTCCGATGAACTGGAGAGTAAATGAATGTTTGATTCCACTTAGGTTCCAATGTTTTCTTTACTGTTTTAGTTCTTCTTTTATTTTTATCACTACAAAGGATGAACAAAAAGGTGTTAGCTTTTACAAATGATTAAATTGTGCTACGTACCTAATGTAAAATTTATGATTGGGTGTAAATTGAGCAGAACTGAACCAATATTAAAATAATTCTAAACATTTTTAATAAATCTTAAATAGAATTTGAAATTTTGAATATAATTTTTGTTTTTGATTTGTCATAGTAAAACTTGTATTAATCTCCTAGACTAGTTCATCAAATATATTTTATGCTCTCTGAAAATTTGAATGAAAAAAGAATTTTATTTTTAAATTATTTCAAACGCCACTTAATTTGAATTTTACTAGGATGTTTTACCTAAAATAATGAGTACTATGGAGGCCTTAAAGTCTCTATAAAGGAAAATAGTATAGCTGAAAAAGAAGCTTTGTGTAGCACAAAGCTGTATTACAAATTATATTTGGAACTACCAGTAGGATTAATTCTCTAAACTCTCCAGTGAAGGGGCTACCACTCTAATCAGTCAGTCAGCAAGCATTTATTAAGCATTTACTTTGTGTCAGCTAAGAGCTAAAGGGTACAAAGTAAGGTAAAAACAATCCCTGCCCTTAAGGAACCCCTATTCTAATAAGGGAGACAACATACACACAGCTATGTATAAAAATATATATATATATTGAGAGTGGGAGCAAAGGCAAATAACTCCAACAGTGAGGGTTATCCAGAGTTTTGGATTATTTGTAGGTTGGAAATGGTAGAAGGTGCTGGTGGGATTAGGAATAAGATAATTGAAGATGTTGACTGATACTGGAATGGCAGACCAAGGCATCAAAACTGGCCAAATGCAGCCAGGGTAGGAAAGACCTCCTGTAAGAATAATGAAAGGTCAATGTCTCACTCACTATAAATGTACAGGATAAATCCTCAGGTAGGCCTTCCCTGCTCCTCAACCATCATAAGACTATAGGATGTTAGAGCTGGAAAGCCTTTAGAGATGATATAATATAACTCTTTCATTTTACTCTTAAGGCCACTAAGGTACAAACAAATACAATTACTTCCCAAAGTCACACAATTAGTAAGAGTCATGATTCACCAGGTCCTCTGATTTTTAGAACTAGTTTTTTTCCATGATTTTACTGATTACTCTTTAATTCTTTGTCTCATCCCTCAGAGTGATTGTTCCATACTTTCTCCTCTCTCCTTAAAGCTCCGGAGTCTACCGCCCCTTTCCTTTACAACAAATGACCCTTCTGTTTCACTGAAAGCAAGGCAATCCAACAACAGTTTCTTCAGCTCTCTTACTAAAAAATTCTCAGCAGCATCACCCATCTTCCACTTTGCCTCCAGCTTCAAGGAACAATGTATTCCTGCCCCATCTATTCTGATAGTCACCCCTTTTCTTTCTTATCTTCAATCTCTGCCTTACCAGTGGCCCCTTCCCTTCTTCTTGCAAACAATTAAATCCCCAGAAACCTAAAAGGTATGTGTCCATGTCCCTTTGCCACTCCTCACCCTTCATGACCAATAAGCTTGAATAGGAGGATATCTTTAGGAATCTGGGACAGGTAGGTGGTGCAATAGACAAAGTGCTGTACCTCGAGTCAGAAAGACCTGGGCACTATGTCTCCGTGACCCTAGAAAAGTCACTTAACCTTTGTTTGCCTCAGTTTCCTTATCTGTAAAATGGGGGTGATAGTATTTTATATATAAATGTATTTATGTAAATTTTATATATAAAATATATAAATTACCTCCCAGGGTTGTGGTGAGGATCAAATGAGATAATAATTGTAAAGCTGTTAGCTATACTATATAAATGTTAGCTGTTGTTACAGCTTCTCATCACTGTCTCTTATCGGCCCTCAGGCCCTATCACTCCATTCACACCACTGGCTGCCTCTGTGCCCAGACCATCAGTCTGCTCCCTCCACTTCAGCTGACATTGTAATGCCTGTCTCGCAGTGGTCAGAGTGGAAACGGAGACTAAGGGCAGTGCCCTGGAAAGGTCTACCTAGGAATGGGGGGTGGGGAGGGAAAGGGACCTGCACCCCAAGGGGATAGGTCTGATCTGCACGGGACAAAGTGCCTTCCAAGGTCGAGTTTCAGAGAGCAAGGGTGGAGTCTGAGCAGGAGACCTTATGGGGAAGGACTGGGAGCCCCAGAAGCTGCTGGAAAGACCCAGCGCACATTCCACCCAGTCTGAAGACTGAGGGCTAAATAGGGGCCTGAGAACCAAGGCCAAGGTTGCAAGGGGAGGTCTGAGCCAGATGCCTGAGAGCCTGGTCCGAGGGGGATGGCTGAAGGCTTGCTTGTGGGAAAAGGCCTCAGCGGGAAAGCGTTTGGGCATGTTGTAGCCACAGGACATGGACGAGCCTGCAAACCAAGGGCTTGGTGGAAGGCGGGAAGGTGTAGGGTAGAGTCTGGGAGGGAAGGGCTCAAGAATTACTCCTCTGACAAGAAAACCGCAAACTGGGGAGAGAGGATGGCCCATGAGGTCTGGCTGGGCAAGAAGGCTGGGGTGGGGCGTGAAGCGTGGGAGGAGCTTGAGAGTAAGGTCTGAAGGGAAAGAGAGGACTCTGAGGACAGAGTCAGGGTAGGCACAGACTAGGCCCTTGGTAGGATTCTGAGCCTGGGGAATAAGGCTTCCGGGGGAAGAATCGGACTTGAGGGCAGGGGTAGAGTAAGAACAATTCAGGACATGCCTGGAGGGCTCCCAGCGTTGGGGGAGGGGCGGGCAAGGGCCGAGCAAGAGTCTGAGGGTGAGATTAGAAGAGCCTGTTTTGCACAGACCCTGATAGTAAGGAAGGCTGAGGACCAGCTGTGAAGAGAAGGAAAGCATTTTACCTAGAAGCTCCTGGAATGACTTAGTCTAAGGGGCTAAGGACTACTGTGAGGGGGAATGTCTGCGAGGAAAGGGCTAAGCACAAAGTGCATAAACCCAAGGTCTGAGGAGACATGCTTGGGAGGGTTAAATTCCCGTAAAAAAAAAAAAAAAGGTCAGAGGCTCCTAGTACCATGAGGAGTCAAGCCCCTCCCCCTAGGACAAATTCTGAGAGTTCATGTGATCTCCCCCACCCCACCCCGCTACTGTCTGCACATGCTCAGAAGGAGTTTAAGCTTGCCATGGTGGGGAGAGGGGAGGGGGTTCCCCGGAGAAGTTTGCATCCCACCCATTCACCTCTTCCTCACCTTTCCCCCATAATTCGGAGTTGAATAAGGTACGACCCTTGGGGGAGATAAAAAGATCCATTTTGAAAAAAAAAAAAATTGGGTGGGGAAGGGGAAGGAGCGGGACTCTTCCTGATTGGCCAGTGCATCAGCCTATCAAACCCTTTCAAAATAGCCCTGGAGAGGGAGAAGTGCGGTAGCCACCTAAGAGAGGCAAGCACAGTGCACATTTGAACCATACAAAAAAGCTTCCCCTCCCCCTGCCACATACCTCCCCTCTCACCTGGTTTAAAATTTGTATTATTAAAGGGCCGGTGGAGACAACGACTGTATTGGGACTGGGGAAGGAAAAGAAAGGAAGAAGGCAAGGGTAATTTATCTCTGTGCAGTACTTGGAAATCATTTATCAGATTAAACAGTTGATGAAATGGAAGCACTGATTCCTGATTCGATGAAATACAGAATAGGTAAGTCTCCAGGGGCACGAGAATGTCAGCTATAAGCTGTCAACCATGAAGGTGCCAGGGCTAGAAAATAGGTCCAAGGTAAGGGGCTAAATTGACTCCAGACACTGATCATTTAGACTTCTGAGACTTAGTTCCTAAAGCAACTGCGGTGGGGGTTGGGGGGGAGTTACACATAATGAGGCAATCCTAAAATCTAAAAGTGGCCATTTGAGAACTGAGTTTTAAATAACGCATTCATCATTTAGGGCAGTGGTTCTTAACCCTGGGGCTTCATGTACCTCCAGGGGATCTATGGGTAGATTTCTGAATGAGAGGAGTCTGTGAACTTCGATAAGGAAAAATTACATCTTTATTTTTACTAACTATAAAATGAAATTGAGTGTTTCTAAATTTTAGCATTGGAAATAGTTGAAATAGAACACTAGGCCTGAAGTCAGAAAGACTTGCAGCTATGTGACCTGGCTGAGTCGTTTAACCTCTTAGTGACTCAGTTTTCTCAACTGTATGTAAAATGGGGTTAATAATAGCATCTACCTCCAAAAGTTGTTGTGAAGATCAAATGAGATATTTGTGAAAGTATTCATTTTGGTGCCTAGTACATTAGTAGTTGCCTGGTCTTGGTTATTCTATTTCCATCTCTTGAATCTTTTCCCTTGTTTCCCTGGCAAACATTTTAGTTCAGATATTCATTTCCTTTCACATCAGCTATTATGCTAGCTTCCTAAAGGTCTGACCATGCCACTCCCAGCTTATGAATCCTCTGTGGCCTTTCTTGAGATACAAAGTCAATTCATAATACATAACCGCTGCCATGATGGAGTTTACATTATGATGCATTAGAACGAAAGAAATGTCATGCAGACTATGTCAAATAGACTCATACAGCCCAGTTCTGTGACAGTGGAGGCACCCGAGCAAAGCTTTTACTAAATATTTCCTTCAGATTAAACAATAATTAGATTGTTTTTGTCATTTGTACATCAATAATAATCACAATCACAATAATTTAAACATATAATGCTTTACAAACATTTGTTTTACAACAGTCCTGAGAGATAGGTCATACAAGTGTTATCAATACTATTTTGCAGATGAAGAAATTGAAGGGATTTTCCATGGTTACATGGCTACTAAGAGGCATGGAACTTGACATACTTAAACCTAGGTATTCTAAATCTGAATCCATTACTCTTTCCACTATACCAACAGTCCTTATTTTCCAAATTATCCATGTGTCATATTTAGTAGACACTCCGTGATATTATAAGGTAGGTGAGATGGCCACATTCTCACCAGGCCTAGAGTCCTAAGTGGATAACTTGACCATATGGCACTGTTAAAAATATAAGGTGAAAGTGCAGCCCTTAGTAATATAATAGAAACCTGGAATGAGGATATAAGTAGTACCATACTAAGGTATCAGAGTTCAAAGATCTGTAACATGTTCAAGGTGTAAATTAGGGACTAGAAAGCTATCCACTTTGAATGGTTGAATATGCTATCACTGGCATTTGGGTGATAGGATAAATTCAAATAGGATAGTGCAGAGAAAAATTATCATTCTTCTCATTTGCCAGATTCCTTACTAACATGGATTGCTTGTCTTTATGGGGAATGGGAGGGGGAGAGACTATAAACCTGCACATATTAATGCATTATATATAATTAAGTAACTACATTTATACTTGTCTAAGAGAAGAGGGTTGGGTTTTGGTTTTGGTTTTTGTGAGTTTGTTTGTTTTGCTATGCCTTGTTGATTCAATCTCATCAAATTCCAACCTTGACCAATGTGTATCTGGCCTGGAGCACAAGACAGAAAGGAAGGATATACTTTATTGAATCCATGGGAATAACCAGTTCAGCATCATTTCATTGTTCCCTCAATCATCTGAGATACTCTGCTACTAAAAGCCCTAAGGATAATAGTATTTTCCAATAGATCAAATAGTAATATATTCCATGGGCTATAGAAAATTTTAAAGTTTAAGTATAAAATATATGTAATCAACAGGGGGAAAAGGATCGTTATTGGTGCAGAACTGTGACATCTGAATCACACAGTAAGGGGCGGAGCCAAGATGGAGGAGTAGAAACAGCACTTCCAAGGTGCTCCCCCCCACACCACTTCCTAACAATGCAAAAGGTAGACTCTGAACAACTTCTGGAGCTCCTGCACCCACAGAATGACACAGAGAAGCCAACCTCCTGCTGAGGACAGCCCAGTAGCCCTGCAGGGAGTGGCCAGCACAGCACAGCACAACACTCTGGGAGCCCAGCGCAACGCTCTGCGAGCCCAAGCCCAGGCCAGCCTGAGCCAAGGTTTTAGCCCCAGGGCAGCCTGGCCAGCAGCTGGCTGGAGGGACCACAGAACACCAGCAGCTGTGGCGATTCCAGAATTATCAACACAGATATCCTAGGACAAAATGAGAGGTTAGTGCCCTATGGACTTTGGGACCAGTATTTGGGGAATGCATCGGCTTCCTCCCCTGGGGGGCAAGAAGCAGCTGAGGAGTAGTGGCACAAAAGCCATTTTGCAGCTTCAGTGGCAGCTTCAGCTCCTGGTCTGCGAACTGTAGGGAGATCCAGCAATCAGTCTGGGGGTTAATCGCTCTTGCTTTAACCTGATTGGATCTGGACTGTGGTCTGGGGGGGAGGTCTGGGTGGGTATCAAGCTTGCCAGAGCATATGGAGGCTTTACAGAGGTGACCCAACTAATACCTCCGGAAGTTGTGAAGACCTCATGTTTGGGACGGAAGCTGCCATGGCTGGTGGCAGAGTCCTACTGTGGCAACAAGCCCCAAAATCAAGTAATTAAGGGCAACATGCCTAGGCAAAGGAAACAAAATAAACAGAAAAATGCAACATTAGACTCCTATTTGGGGGGCAAAGAGGTCAGAACTCCTACACCAAAAGCCCCAAATGAAAATATGAGTGGGTTACAGGTCATAGAGGACCTTAAGAAGGATTTTAAAAAAGAAATGAGAGAAGTGGAGGAAAAATTGGGAAGAGAAATGAGAAGGATGCAGGAAAAGTATGAAATGAGAGTCAACAGCCTGACTGAGGAAAATAACACCTTAAAAAATAGAATAATTCAAATGACAAAGGAGGCTCAAAAGGGCAATGAGGAGAAGCATGCCTTAAAAAGCCAAATTTGCCAGATGGAAAAAGAATCTGAAACGCTCACTGAGGAGATTCATTCCTTCAGAGTAAGACTGGAGTAGATGGAAGCTAGTGACTTTATGAGAAATCAAGATGCTGTTAAACAGATCCAAACAAATGAAAGAATAGAAGGCAATGTGAAATATCCCATGGGAAAAACCACTGACCTGGAAAATAGATCCAGGAGAGATAATTTAAAAATTATTGGACTACCTGAAAGCCATGATCAAAGAAAGAACCTAGAAATCATCCTTCAAGAAATTCTCAAGGAAAATTGCCCTGATGTTTTAGACCCAGAGGGGGAAATAGAGGTTGAAAGAATCCACCAATCACCTCCTGACAGAGATCCCAAAAAGAAAACTCCTAGGAATATTATAGCCAGGTTCCAGAATTCCCAGATCAAGGAGAAAATACTACAAGCAGCTAGGAAGAACAATTTAAATATTATGGAAACACAATCAGAATAGCACAGAACCTGGTAGCTTCTACACTGAGGGATCAAAGGGCAAGGAATATGATATTCCAGAGGTCAAAAGAGCTGGGATTAAAACAAAGAATCACCTACCCAGCAAAACTGAGTATCTTGTTTCAGGGGAAAATATGGTCATTCAGTGGAATAGAGGACTTTCAAGCATTCTTGAGGAAAAAACCAGAGTTGAATAGAAAATTTGACATTCAGACACAAGAAGCAAGAGATGCTTGAGAAGTTAATCAGGGAAAAGAAATCAAAAGCAACTTTGAACTATTTACATTCCTACATGGAAAAACAACAACTGTGACTGATGAAACCTTCCTCATTATGAAAATAATTGAAGAAGGGCATATGGGCATATGAATACAATGTGAATGTGTGTATATATGTTTACAGGTATACATGGATAGGGGGCACAGGTTGAATTTGGTGGGAAGGGATGATATTTAAGGGGTGATGTTAAGAGGTAAGAGAGGAAAGTGGCAAGAGGAAATGGGGAGAGACAGGGTAGGGTAAACTATCTCACACAGAAGAGGCAAGGGGAAGTAGTTGCAGGAAAGGGGAAGAACAGGAGGGCAAAAAGGCAAAACCATATGCTCATTGAACCTGGCTCAGGGAGAGAATCACATACATACTAAATTGGATATCTTACCCTGCAGGAGAGTAGGGGGAAGGGGGAAGAGAGGGGGGATGATGGAGGGGAGGGCATTCTGGGGGGAGGGGAGGTTGGAGGCACCCACTTTTGAAGAGGGACAGGATCAAAGTAGGGAATGGACCAGGTGGGGAGTGGGATGGGTGGGAGGGAAATATAAGCAGTCTTTTACAATATATCTACTATGGTAGTAGTAGCTATACATGTACAACATTTCATAGCTATACATGTACAACACATACTGAATTGCTTATCTTCCCAGAAGGAGTGGGTGACAAGGGAAGAAGGGAATGGATCTGAAATTTGAAGTTTTAAAATTAAATGTTTCAAATGTATATAAATACTATTATTAATACTATTTTGCATGTAATTGGGAGATAAGATGTGCAGGCATTGGAGCATAGATATTCACACCTTGCCCTAATGGCAAAGTCGAAGGGGGTATGGTAGACGATATGGGAGAGTGCAGATTGGATGAGGGGATATCTTGTGGGACTGCTATTCTGGGGTGGTGTGTAGGGGGAAAATGGGGAAAATTGTAACTCAAAATCTGGCTGAGATGAATGATGTAAACCAGAAGTGAATAAAGCATTAAATTAAAAAAAAATTTTAATCACATAGTATTTGTCAGAGGAAGGACTTGAACCTAGGTCTTTTTGACACAAGGAAGTCAATTCCACTTTTGCCTTTTAAATTGAGGTTTAAAATCTTTCGCAAATGACATTTATAAAGGTAGTCATGAACTAGCTGCAAAATATTCTCAATTAGCACTTAAGCATTTTTATTTAATGTGGAGTTAATATTTACTCTGGAAAATACACAATTAGTAGCTTATTGAAGAAATTGGTCCTAGGCCAAGTGCTAACATTTTCTTTAGTAACCTGATAGTATAATATAGGGGTTCTAAATCATTTTTGGCCTGGATCTTGTTGACAATTTTATGAAAAACATGGACCTCACCTCAGATGAACATTTTTAAAAGTATAAAATAAAATATATAGGATTATAAGGCAAAATAATTATACTGAATACAACTATTAATGTCTTTTTAAACAAGCTCATGGAACTGTAGTTAAGATCACCTGGTATGGGGTAATTCTTATTAATTGAACCATAAGAATAATATAATAAATGTTTTTTTATTCAATGATTCACATAAGAGCAAGTTGAGAATCAAATGAGGTCATGTAGGAAAAAGAGTAGAGAGTGTTTACTAAAATCTTTTGTATTTCCCTACTGAATTATAATTATGTGTTTGGTTTACTACATGAGACCATTTATGGTCCCCACAGCTGCCAGTGCCTCTTCTATACATAGAAAATTTGTTCATATATGAATTTTATGTGTATGTTGTCTCTCCTAATACACTCAAAGCTCTTAAGGATAGAAACTGTTTCTGTCTTTTGTATCCTCAGTGCCTGGCACAAAGTGCTTTGAACAGAGTAGTCAATTATTATTCCTTGATTTATTTATTTATACATACATACATACATACATATACACACATATGCATAAGTGTATATGCATTATGTCTGTATGTATGTATGTATTGCCTAAGAGGGAAGTATGCTTTAGTGGATAAAATACTAAACAACCTGGGAGTCAGACCATGATTCAAGTCCCGTTTCTAATATGTACTAACTATGTGACACTGGGCAAGTTATTTAACCTATCAGATCCTCAGTCTTTATCTAGTCCACAAAGTTATAGAGGGGTGACAGACTGTGTTTGTGGAGAGAGTTCATGATGATAAAATCACATTTCATAATGATGATTAAATTACATATAATTCAATAGAAATCATATACATATACAAGAAATAAATTATGTACAATTTTGCCTGTCCCAAATTATTTAAATGTTCTACACTGAAACAGACTATTCATGTATCTTAACAAACAAAAAAGACAGCCTTTACAACAATTAAAAAAAAAAATATATATATATATATCCAGTGGGCTACCAATAAATTAAGAAGTAAAGGAGGCTCCCTTGTATTTTGGATAGCTCCTTTATGCCCTAAGTAATTCCTGGGCAAAAATCATGCAGTTTGAGAATGCATCGATGTGTTGTAGTTAACACTAGAAGAGGGACTACATATATAAAATGTAGCCACAGATCTATTGAAGTATTGAATATATCTAATGAATACTTAATAAGTTTCTAAACAATTAAATACCATTAAAATATATATTTTCATATAATAATTGTGACTTAATCACTTTCATATGGAAATGTGGACATGATTGATATTGAGAAACATAAACAATTTTGATTTTTAAACCCATTTTTATTTTAATATTTTTGCACTTGTTTTCAGAAATATTTTTTTTTGCTTTTCCCTACCTTCTGTCTGGAAGAAAGTATATTTTAACATAAGGATTCCGTGGTCTCCCATCTTCCCTGGAAGGAAGATCCTTTGCTCCCAAAATTGTAACAATCAATTGATGACCAACTTTGTCATACCATAATTTTATCTGAAAAGGAAAAAAAAACATTAATTCGTCCTTATTTCTAATAAGATGGCATACTGTTTATAACCCTACCCACTTAAGTTTATCTTCCCCCCTTTACCGTCTTATCTTTGGATTAGCACAGAATGCAAATTGTACTATTCCACGTAGCAAATTATGTTGGAAAAAAATGAAAGGATATGCTATAATAACTTCAATGTACTAAAATTGTCAATTTGGATTTATCAAACAGAATAATTTATTTTGAAATCTATGCAGATTACTTAGAATTTTGTTTGTAGAATACATTTAGAATATACTTAGAATTCTGTTTAAACACTTGTATAACTTTAAAAAATTATTATACCATGACCAACGGTAAAATTTATCTAAATTATGCCATGTTTCATAGCTCAGAAATAGCAAAATAAAGATGTTTCAGCACTTTATATTGGTAGCCTGTTCACATAGTTCAAAAGGAATTTTTAGAAGTATTTAGGGTTATTACATAAAAGACAATTCCAAGATTTAAAGGGAGGCTAAGTAGCAGTCTCATGCAATGAACACTTTTAATCTATCAGACCCTACAATTATAATATAGTTCTTCAGGACAGAAATTTCATTTTAGTTAAAAAGCCTTGTTATTTGGAAAATACATTTGTCACTGAGTTAGAATGCTACAGGAATATTTCTTTAATTTCAGATGAGGAACCTTGACATAATCTCATAATCTCAGGAACTGGCAATTTATTACCTAATGCTGAATCCATTTATATTGACAGTTATAAACTAGCCTTGAGCTGTTTGAATCTAATCGAGTGCTTGGGGTTGCAATTGGAAAAAGTTTAAGAAGTCTCTAGTCTATGAGTTATGGTAGCAAGAATCAAATCTAGATTTTAACTCAAAACTGTACTCTAATTTTGTCCCTACCTCAGAAACTCAGAATGAACCAAAATTGGGGGAGAAGGGCAGTGACCTTAGGGAGCAAGAAGAAATGCCATGTCATTCATTGGCATCTGTTCACTTTAGCCAAAGTTTGGCTCTACATATGGCTCCAAAAGACCTAGAAAATTAGAGCAGACTATTGTAATTATTAGTAGGAAATACTGCTTGACCCTCTTCCCATACTTGTTTTTTACTTCCACTCCTCATGGGATTAACTTTGCTTTTGAAACTAGGAAAAGAACCAGCCTTAAATGTATAAAAAATTGCTGGATTCTAAATGTTATCACGCATTAGGTCCTAATGTGGAAGTAGTAACAATGCTGATCCAAGTCTGAAAAAAATTTATGATAGAATGTTAAATTTAAATGTAATTTTATGCCTTAAGATGATACATCAGAAATATATAGATATATGTATAGATTAATATTCAGAAGTAAATACATAGGAAAAACATCCATAAAGATGCTTCTGTTTCTTCATGAGAGGAAAGAAGTAATATGGGCTTTCATCCTTCTATCCATATAAAATTATTATTCCTGTCTTATGTTTGCAACTCCAATTTAATGATGTGATAAGATAACAAGGCTTTTCCCAGCTCCAGTGATTTTTAGATATTATTAAAGCCCTTTCTTTTGGTTTCTCTGACTACTGTGCTAAGTGTATTTATTAGGTTAATACTGCAAAAATTAGATATAGATATTTAAAATTAACCTGAATTTCCAAGCTGAAGAAATAAAACCTTAAACTGAATAAACCCCATTATCAATAGCCAATTTAATTGTTTTAAAACTTGTGCCTGAATTACTGTAAATATGTTACTTTTGCCTCCTTTAAAATCCTTGGCAGCTAGGAATTTTAAAATATATTTCAATTATTTTCAATTTTTAAAAAACACTTCAACATTATAAAATATATTTTATGTGAATAAAAATATCATGTGTATCCATGTTTAAATATATATCACTTTCCTGCATATTTTCATATGAAATGATAATTGTTCATACCATTACAATTTTATTAAAACAGAAATTGTGTTTGACCTTTAAATTCATGTAATAGTACTTTCACATTTAATTAATTCAATTCATCAATTAATTCAATTCAAATGAATTATTTTTTAAAAATCAACTTAGATATGAAACTATATTTTTATTTCACAAATAATGTAATTATCTTAATGTCAGAATTTTCTAAAATTGTGTGATTTAGTTTTATTTTAACTGCATAATAAAATATTTGCATTGAAGTTTTAATAGCTATCCAGCTTGCATTAGCAAGATGATATATTTTTATTGTTTGGATTATTTTAGCTTATACTTAAATTTTGAGTCTGTGCTTCTATATAATGTATTAGTTTGTTGATTTGAAAAATAAATCAACATGTTATCTGAATGAGTTTGAATGCTTGACAAATTTATTTTTTCTTGGTTTTTCAACCAAGAATATTGATATTTTTAATAAGTACTTTTAAAAATGTATATAGAATCACCATCTTAGCTTAATCACAGTAACATTTTAAAATATTTTAGGTAGGGCCTGCACGACAGGAGTAAATTCATGTAGTTTAATACAAATAAGGAATTATTTAAAAACTAAAAATATTTTAATAAAAGTAGTATTCAAAACAAAAACAAAAACCATGCAGCAAAGCAAGATAAACACTGACATATTAGTAAAACCTACATTTGAGTTAATCTACTATTTAACTGTTTCCTAATGAAAAGAGGCAAATAACGTGTACCCAAATGTTACCAAAAAAGTAAGTAAATTACCAATGACAGATAACAAAAATATACTTTAAAATTATATTATATTTTTATTATTTGAACATTTAATGCATGCCCCATATATAATAAGCAAAATCCATATATTTCTTCAAAGGTACAAATTTATTTGCCAGTCTTCTACTCAAGGAGCTATTAATTGGAAAATGCAAAAAAGAATATAGTACTAATATAAATACTAATGAATGATTTAAAGAGACAGCAACCTTAGGGTAATAAGGTCAAAGATCAACAGCACAAAATTAGCTTATTTCTTTTACTCTATTAATGTGTGTACATATGTGTGTGGAATCTTTAGTTGATAACCCTCTAGAACCCAAGTTCAAATACAGAATACATCATAAAATCAATAAGAAAACTTAAAGCCGGTTGTCTCTTTAAATTAAATTCAACATTTCAACCCCATGCAGAACTTTACAAGCTTCTCAGTAGATGATATGGTTTAAAGCAACATACCAAAACAATGACATTTTCCTACAATGCATTTTCCAAAAATTAACAAATAAACTTTTAAGCACAACTTTAGTTTCTGTCAGGCAGACAAGGCCTTTACCTGAACCCTAGGAACAAAAGGCGTTGTTCTTCTACTAAGGCTTTGGCTCTGGTAAGCAAAATTAAAGAAAAAAGCAATAAAACAAAACCAAAAAGGACAACACGCTGGAACTAAAAGACCAAAAGTAAAAACCAACACACACAACTATAATCTTAAAAATAATTTTCATTCCCATAATATATATTTATACTTAAATATTCTAATGGAATGTATAAATTAAATTTGCCAAAAATGCTAGTATATAAAAAATGTAATTGAAATAGATTTAATAATCACATTCAGCACTGTAACATGAAATAAGAGTGAATGAGAAGGTGTGAACTTCTGCATATAAAGTTTCAAATGCATCATAAAAGCTGAGCCTTAGAAATCAAATATAAAGAAATTCAAAATTTAACCTTTAGATGAACTAAATAGAAGAAATCATTGACAAAACTGGAGAACCATAGGCAAAACTGAAGAAAAACTAGATGAAAATGGGTAATAAATATATTAGTAAAAGCAATCCATGATAGCCATTGTTTTCAGAATGAGTCATACCTAAAAATTAAGTATCAATAAAATTATCAAAGGCTCAAAGATAAAAATGTCTATAATTCAATTTTATCAATGAATTTTATTAAATTATTCTTATCTCCACCAGTTGGCAATCTGAAAATTATCTAAAACATTTTTATTTTACCACTAATCATCTAAAAGGAAATGGCTGCTACCACTCTAGATCTAGATGAGAATTTTTTATATTTCAACCTTTGACTGCTTATCGCATGATGACAAAATTTTTTCAAATATGTTATTTCCTTTGAGTGTTATAATAGTCCCAGAAAGATGTGGATATTAAGCAATATCCCCGTTTTGCACACAAAAAAATCTAAGACCCATAGAAATTATATAACTTGCCAGTAGTTATACATCAAATTGGTGGCATAGCCAGAAATAGCAATTTCAGGTGTCCTAACTTCTACCCTTATGTTCATTCAACGACACCATTCTCAGTATGAATAAAAAATGCTTTATCTATATAATTTCCACTTCTTTTGTCATTTATCTACTTTGAAACAAGTAATAGTAGATGTAATCAAACTAGAATATATATGATTTTCCTTAAGATAAAGAAATAAACCACTCATTTATAGGCTGAGTAGCGCTGAAGGAGAATTAATGAGCACTCAGTCTCTTATTTTTGCTTAGTAGCTCCTGATAGAACTTTCAGCTCATTTCATGTCTCTTTCCCATTTTCCCCATATACAAAGTTAACGTACTATCAGCACCTTCAGCCCGAGGGCAGAGAGGAGCAGTGTACTGGGAAGAAGTAATTGAGTGGTTCTTTTCCCCTTAAGTCAAAGGTGTTTGAACATGAAAAATAAAATTAGAAATGTGAAAAGAAAGGAAGTCTTAAATCTAAAGAGTTTTGACCACCTGAAAAATCACACCTCTCTCTCTCTCTCTCTCTCTCTCTCTCTCTCTCTCTCTCTCTCTCTCTCTCTCCCTTTCCCTTTCTTTCCACCCCCCCTTCCTTCTCCCTCTCCCTTTCCCTTTTATACGTGTAGTCTCTCTCTAAGAAAGCAGTATTCCATTTTAAGTATGGAGTAGTAAAAGAGTTGAGAAATGTTAAGTTTTAGAATACAATTAACTTTGTTAATCTCTGTGTTACTCTCACTAAATCACAATTATTTAGTAACTGGAGATGAACCCCAAAGTTTAATAAAGCTTACTGAGGAAGTGACAGAATAGGAGATAATTTGAAATAATGTTCCCTTCTTATACAAAGATCTAGAGTTGAGAGACCTCAGAGGCTATCTAATCCCACCCCTCATTCTACAGAAAAGAAACTGAGGAGGGCCAGGGAGGCTAAACAATTTGCACAAGATGTAGGTAATAATTAAATATCAGGAGAGAAGTTCTCTTCCATTCTTCTCTAACTCTCTCAGTTTACAACAAAAATAACAAAGAATATTAGAGATGGGGGGCGGCTAGGTGGCACAGTGAGTAGAACGCTGGCCCTGGAGTCAGAAGGACCTGAGTTCAGATCTGGCCTCAGATACTCAACACACACAAACAAAAACCTAGCCGTGTGACCTTGGGCAAGTTACTTAACCCCAACTACCCTCCAAAAAGAAAAAAAAATATTAGAGATGGGGAGACTATGACTATGCAAATAAATATCTAAATACTTTAAAAACAAACTACTTTCTAATTAAATACACCAGTCTCTTCTACTAGTTTCAAAAAATTTAAAAATAATATCAACTCTTCATTAGCTCATAGAGCTTTCTGAAGTCTACCCACTAATATGTTCTGAAACATACATTTATTTGAAACTGATTACTAAAACAGTGTTAAATAGATATATATGATGTAGTATTTTAATAATGGAAAAGTGAGGTACTAAGCAACCTATTGTCAGTTACATAAGTTGATCCATTTTAGGCATAATGAGCATAATCTTCTGATTGTTACAAATGTAGAATTTGAGTTTATAAGCTTCTGTTATTTTCCCACTTTTTAAAGTAATTTCCTACTGCTCACTGCAGTATTGTATCCAGGACATTCCTTTCATGTACCACTGTTGAAATAACCAGGAATGAAACAGATAGATTAAAAGTTCAATGACAACTTTGGTTTAAAAAAAGATAATTATAAGAGTGAGGACACATATTCTCCAATCAGGTATGTCCTTTGAAAGGATGCATACAAATAGATAAGTATAAACAAAGAATGAGAAATGATAGAAAAATTTCTAAAATAAAATATATGGGCAAAAAATCATAATAATAAATTAACCAAAGACATATAAATAAAATGAATTATTCAATAAATATGAGTTTTGGTCTGCTTAATCTACTATAAAATCAGTTTCTGTATTTTTCTCAATTTTGAAATACATAAAAAGATTATATTTCATTTTGGCACAATCTAAAAACAAACTGAACACTACCTCATCCAATTATATGGTCTAAAGTTCTAAAATGGCATTTTCTTACAGAGAAAAGAGCTTTTATTCAGAAACAAATAAAAAGAAACACAAATAAGGAAACAAAAAATTAGCAAAAAAAATTATTTCTGTAAATGAATTGATTAACATTTCGTTTAGCTGGTTCTTAAGGGACTTAACTACTAATTGAAGATGGAAACATTCTGATTTGTTCTTGGTTTGTTTGTTTGTTTGGGGTTTTTTTCCCCCTGTAGGAGATAAATAGCAACCAGTGAACCTGTTGTAAACTAGTATTATCCTAAGGTAATAAAGGTACAAGATGAAAGAATTGCCTCTGTCTAAATGTATAGTTACAACATTACAAGTTTAGTATGGTCTCTAGTTAAATGTCACTGAAGAAAGGTATAGCCTGAGCAGGATTAGAAGTGAAGGGAGTTTCTTTTGTAATGGTGATAATACTATATATACATATTTCACATGTATCTAAGAACTTCCTCTTCTCATAGAGGGGTAGATCAGTGGAATTGGTTAGGTACACAAGACACAGTAGTCTGATTATAGCAATCCACTGTTTGATAAACCCAAAGACCCCAGTTTCTGGGATAAAAACTCACTATTTGACAAAAACTGCTGGGAAAACTGGAAAATAGTATGAAAGAAACTAGGCATGGACCGTCTGACACTGTATACCAAAATAAAGTCCAAATGGATACACGATGTAGGTATAAAGGCTGATACTATAAACAAATAAGAGAAGCAAGGAATAGTATATCTGTCACATTTATGGACAATAGAGGAATTTATGACCAAACAAGAGATAGAGAACATTATGAAATGCAAAATGGATAATTTTGATTACATTAAATTAACAAGTTTTTGCACAAACAAAGCAAATGAAACCCAGATTAGGAGGGAAGCAGAAAACTGGGAAAGAATTGATTAGAACTAGTATCTCTGAAAAAGGCCTCATTTCTAAAATATATGGAATTGAGTCAAATTTATAAAAATATAAGTCATTCCCCAATTTAGAAATGATAAAAGGATATTAACAGGCAGTTTTCAGAGGAAGAAATTAAAGTTTTTATAGTGTTTTTATAAAGTTTTTATGACTACTTATAGTCATATGAAAAAATGCTCTAAAATCACTATTGATTAGAGAGATACAAATCAAAACAGCTCTGAGGTACCACATCACACCTATTAGATTGGCTAATGACAAAACAGGAAAATGATAAATGTTGGAGAGGATGTGGGAAAATTGAAACACTGATTCATTGTTGGTGGAGCTGTGAGCTGATCTAGCCATTCCAGAGAGCAATTTGGAACCATCTCAAAAGGCTATAAAAATGTGCCTACACTTTGATGCAGCAATAACACTTCTAGGGCTGTATTCCAAAGAGATCATAAAAATGGGGAAAGGACCCACAAGTATAAAAATATTTATAGCAGCTCTTTTTGTGGGGGCCAAGAATTAGACATTGAGGGGATACCCATCAATTGGGGAATGGCTAAACAATTTGTGATATATGAATATAATGGAATACTACTGTGCTATGAGAAATGATGAACAGAAAAACCTGGAAAGACATATATGAACTGATGTTGAATGAAGTGAGCAGAGCCAGGAGAACATTGTTCACAGAATTAACCACAATGTGCCATGACTGATTTTGATAGATTTAGCCCTTCTTAGCAATGAAAGTACCTAAAACAATTCCAAAGGGCTCATGATGGTAAATGTCATCTACATCCAGAGAAAGAACTATGGAGTCAGAATGCAGGGCAAAGCAGACTCTTTTTGTTTTGTTTTGTTTTATTTTACTTTTTCTTTCTTATGGTCTCTCCCACTGATCATAATTCTTCTATGCAACATGTCTAATATGAAAATGTGTTAATAGGAATGTATATGTACAAACATATCATATTGGATACTATCTTGGAAGTGAATGTTGAAAACTAAAAATGAATTATTTTTTTAAAAGGAAAAACAAAACAAAAAAGAAATTCCTCTTCTCTCAGCCTATGCATTGCTAGAGCATAATTAGGATAGTGTTATTGGTCTAGACTTCCTGAAAAAGAAAATATTGGAGTTAAGACAAGAGAGGTTGTTATCCCTCTTTATTCAGGTAAACATATTGCTAATATCCTCTTGGATGCAAAAGTGAGACTCAAACTAATTTCAGAAACTTTTTGTAAGTAAAAAAAAAGACAACTAGCATAACTAACAGAGACCTAAATGCAGAACATACTGCTTTCAGATTATAATTTATCATATATTATCATTTATAATGATACCCATTGTCAGACTAAGATCCCACAGCTTTTAAGCCAACTTTTATGATAACTCAGAGGAAATAAGTCTGAAATCTATATATCTAAGGGAGGTAAATATAGCTTTATAAGGTTTCCAATCTTACCTTTCTTGATTTATAGTCATGTTCCAAGAAAATTTGATTTAAAATTATTTCCCTGAATTATACCACTGGGACCTGAACATTCCAGTAAATTATTAAAATGTAATTTACTTCATATTCTACCCAGGATAGGGAATGGTTTATTCATTGGCTTGATTCAATCTCTTTTAAAGATCAGGAATTTAAAAGTGTTACATTTTTAAATATGGGGAATTGGATATGATTATAAGACAGGAGAATCACGTATACGTATGCAATTGTAGATGAGGTAGTTGGTGGCACAATGAATAAAGACCTAGGCTAAGAATCAGTAAGAGCTGAGTTCAAATCCAGTCTTAAATACTTACTAGTTTGTGACCCGGCCAAGTAACTTAATCACTGTTTACCTTAGTTTCCCCAACTATAAAATTGGAATAATAGTAACATCTATGTTAAGGTATTTTTGTGAGGATCAAATGAGATCATTTTAAAATAGTACTTAGCACAATGCCTGGCCCTTAGTATCTACCATATAAATGCTTATTCTCTTTCCTTCTTTCCCTTATCCCCAATTAGCTTTTGTGACTATATCAATGCTACTGTTTTATCAGATTACATTTGGGAATAATTAGATATATTTTATAAAGAAAGATTGAATATGCACCATTGCTATGAAAAAGAAAAAGGACATTTTTTTTTTGCTTTTTGGAGGGCAATTGGGGTTAAGTGACTAGCCCAAGGTCACATGGCTAGTTTTTGCGTTAAGTATCTGAGTCCAGATTTGAATTCAGGTTCTCCTGACTCCAGAGCCAGTGCTATATTCACTGCACCACCTAGCCACCCCTGAAAAAGAACATTTTACTTATACAGAGAATGGGGGCAACATCAGCAAGAATCCATCTCTTTTTAAAAATATTTTTAATGTAATCATCTTAGCTGATGCCAACATAATAGACCACAAATTGACCTGTCAAAATTATTTTTCATTAAATTATTTGATTTTTATAGTACCATTCTTAAACGCTATATATATATATTATATATAATATATATGTATATAATATATATTTACATTTATATTTCCTCACAAATTAACTAAACTTCCAGAGAAAAGGCCAGGGACCCCAAACAAACATTTATTAATTTTTATTCATGTTATATAATCCATGAGTGCTATTTTAAAAAGTAGTAAGACTAACTTCTACTTCATTAGCCCTTTCATAAATATGAAAAAACAAAATAGCACTGTTTCTCTTAAAAATATTACATGGATACTTTACCCAAAACATTACACCATTTAATGTCTGAATTTTGAAAATTTAAGTTGTATTTTAATCTTAGATAGTTCAAAGCAGTCAAAAGTCATTACTGGTATCTTTAAACTTTACATTTCTAAAAAAATAATGCTCTTAAAATAATATAAACAATATTCATATAAGTAACTGAAGTATATAGGATTATGCTTTCAAAGGTTTTCTAATTTGAAGATAGACTTACATATCTGAATTTTCTATGATTTAGTATTCCAAAATATAACATGATATATTAGAAATATATATCATTAACATACATCATGGAATCAGTCATGTACTAAAAATTTTCCCCACTCATAACTATGCTTCATTAGTTGGGTAAATAGTCTAAAATTCCTTTAAAAATACAGTTCTAGGTATAGATATAACCTACTGATATCCTAAAAATTCATACAGTGTTTCTTTAGAAATAAAAAAGGAAGAAAGTACATAACATTCCTTTAGCTTAAACATTTTACCTCCTTTGTATGTCTGAAGATGAGATTTGGTTACCATGGAATAGAGAACAAAAGACCATGACCCTGAATGTTATGACAGTAGGAGATAAAAAGCTTAAATACAGAAAAAGAAAAGTTAGCACTCTAAATTCCAGAGAATCTAGGTTAAATGAAGATCCTTTATCATTTGAACCGGGGGTAAGGAGAAATGTAATTCCCTTTAAATGAAAATCTGAGGTTGTATTCATGAAAAACCATGTTTTAACCAGAACCTGTTCTGCTATAAACTAGTATCATATTTAAGAGTATTAGTATTATGAAAAGGAAGAAAAAATATTTCAGTGACTACATACTGAAAGTTGTCCAGACAAGAATTGCGGAACATCCCTCAACATTCCAGGACTCATGGGAGATGTAACAGAAATGGAAGGGCGATCCATTTTTTGAGATTCAAATGAACTAGAACCTGAAATGATAATTTTGCATTTAGTGTAGAAATAGCAGTTTTTCATTTTTATTTAACAATGCAACTTTTAAATTATAAATTTCATACAAAATGCTTAAGTTACAGTGTTTTAAAGGTTGAAACATTTTCAAAGTTCACTGTTATAATGGAAATCTCAGAACTGACAGTTCCACTTAGACTGTGCTCCACTGCCTTAGAAGTTTGGGGATTCCCTTCCACTGTCCCAGGAGCATTCAATTAGAAAACATTTGCTGAGACCTTATCATGTTGTGTCAAATAGAACATGAACACATGAGAACATTTCTACCACAACAAATCAGTGTTAATTCAATTCACTTGGCAGTTCACTTAACCACACAGTGCCCTCAGCTATTGTCTAATATGCAAACAAGTTGAGAGACTTAGAATTACCGATCTAGAACTAGAAGTAACCTCAGAAGCCATGGAATCCAGACTCCCCATTTTTTGGATGAGTAAACAAAAGTCAGGGAGTTTAAATGACTTGCCAAAGATTACATGGGTAATAAGCATCAGAGGCAAGATTTGAACCCACATCTTCTAACTCAGTAGGTGTGCCTTTTCCTAGTTACCAGACTACATTAGTAGGGGAAGTTTGAACACTATGATTTCTTCACATTGATGAATATCACAGGTCTGGCGAAAATAAATATTGATTAAATTATTTATTATTTTGCTTTAAGAAATTTTTCTAAGTATTGAGTATTCTTTCTTCTTCAGACACCATCACCAAACTGCAATCTAATCAGGCACTGACAACTTGCAAAATATTTGTACTGCAAGTTTCATTGCTTAAGTACTTAAATTTGATGAGTAGAAACCTAATATTTTGAAGGGCAGCTGGGTGTCACAGTATACAGAGCCCTAGGCTTGGAGTCAGGAAAACCTAAGATTAAATGCAGCATCAAAAACTTAGCTGTGTGACTCTGGGCAAATCATTTAACTGTTTGCCTCAGTTTCTTTATCTGTAAAATGATCTGGAGAAGGAAATGTCAAATTATTCCAGTATCTTTGCCAGGAAAACCACAAATGGGGTCACAAAGAGTGAGACATGACTGAAACAAGTGAACAATATATTTTAAAGATAAAATTAATCATTTAAAAATCAAATTTTTCCTATTCTCCACCATGGCACAATATTTATATATTTGTGATTGTATTGATTTGTTTTAGGTTATCACATTGTACAATTATAAAAATAGAGAGAATTATTGAGTTGATTTATTATGAAATCCATTACGTTCTCATTTTTAAAAATGAAACTTACTAGACTCCAGTTGTGCATGCGTACTATCAGGGATTCTGGGGATGTCTCTGAAAGAATGAAAAACAAAAAATAGGAAGCTTTTTCAAAACTTTTTCATACATCAGTACAAGTAAAAAATTGTAAAATATCCTACAGTTAAATTATTAGATTGTTTGAGGACTTATAAAGTATAAATTTATACATCAGTGGTCAAGGGTTTATTGTCTTTCTCAAAAGTTTCAATAAATATCAAATAAGTAGTCCTATTTTTATCCTTTAGAGATGATATACTACACCACTAGTTCAGTTAATCCAGTAACATCTAAAACCAATTTAGTGTGATTCATTAAGGACATACTAATTTCTTTTATTCAATTAAGCCATAGTGATAGATATTTAAATATGATGCACCCTTTGGACTGGCAACAGTACATATATGTGCATACATGCATATGTGTATATATGGCCAGTAACATGTGTTCCATTTTAAAAGTTCCCCATCTCCTGCTGTGCAGAAGATAATTAAGGATATTTTTGCTTGAGCCTAGATAGATATATTAGGTCAAGTAATTTAGTGAACTATGTTAATAAACTTCAGCTCAGCTATACCTATCTATAGAAATGTGAATAAATATTGCAAAATGTTAAACAAAAATATAAAAATTACAGAAATTATTATGTAAAAATAATGCCCCTTAAAGATTAGAAATTTAAGCCTCAATTTATCACTTGATGAAAGCATATCAGAGGTTAGCAACATAGGGCAAAATGGATGAAGCTTTCTGAATGGGGATATTGTAAGACATATTTCAGTGTAACTAAGTGATTATTTTCATTCAAGGTTCAGGTCAGGTAGAATTCTAATGTTTAAAGAATACATGGGAACAGGGTTTTAACTTTGAAATGATTTTTGAAAAAAAAACTCTACCCTTAATTTTACATTCCCCTTCTATTTAATAATACTAATTTATTATATATTATTTCTTTCCACACAATAGCTGAGTGCCTGTTGAATGGGAAAAAGTTATAGTTTACTGCTTTTTATATAAGTTGCATTTAGTCATTGTTTAGTTTATTTAGTCATTGTTTCTGTTATCTTTATCTGTCTGGGCTTACAAACTTCTAATATAGCAAGGGCAACTCTTTTAAAGGAGTCCTAGCATGATGTTATGTGAGAGCATGTCTTATAGTGTTAATGTTAAGAATGTCACAAATGTCTTTTGCTACCCTCATAATTCTCAATATTTTATATAGATATTAAGTTTTTTTTATCTAAAGCTGGAGAAGGAACTGTAATAAAAGACTAATCATTGAGAAATTCACTTTAACAAAATTTTAAGAGTTGGAAGAGACTTCAGAAGTTTTTTAGTCCAACACATATGTATAGACACCTCCATAATAATTCCAACATGTGGTCATCTACTATTTAATTTGAAGACTTAAAATTGGGCGGCGGGGGGACTCATTACCCTCTGAAGCAATCCACTACACTTTCATTTAGTTCTGTTCATTAGGAATTTATTTTTAAACAAGTCTATGTCTGGCTCCCTGAAACTTTCATCCATTGCTCATAACTCTGCCTGCCAAATCCAAGCAGAACAAGTATAATCCCTCTCCTACAGAGTCCTGAAAGCTTTTCTGCCCCATTTCCTTCAAGTTATCCTCATAAGACAAGGTCCTATGTCCTCCACTATCCTGATTGCCCTCCTCTGGAAACTCTAACTTCTCAATATCCTTTCTAAAGTGTGGTGCCCAAAACTGGACATGATACTCTATATGTTGTTTAGCAGGGTAGAATACAGTAGTGTCATTAACCATCATTTATTCTCTTGATACTCTCTTTTTCTTAATGTAGCCTAAGATCACTTTATTTTTTTAACTGCCAGGTCACATTGCTGACTCATACCGAGTTTGCGTTCCACTAAACCCTTCAGATGTTTTTTTCACATGAACTTCAGTCTATCCATTTATCCTTCATCTTATGATTATTTATGAACTGATTCTTTGAATCCAAGTGTTTTATGAAAATAAAACTATTATATTATATCTTTATTTTGGTATCAAACGCATTGTTAAAACCAAAATAATATTAATAACAGTTTTCTTGTATGTTGCTTCCTTGTATTTATATTTATTTATCCTTCCTCTATTAATTTATCAATGGGATAAAAAGTTATAATAAAAGAACATAGTAGTGATCATGCCAAAGGATCAACAGATGAACAAATCAATACTAACAGGCACAGACACTTTTATAATCCTTTTACTAGGAGTCACCAAGGGTTAGTCCTTAGACATGGGTTTGAGCTATATCATTTCCAGAGAATCCACTCAACTCATAGCTACTGAAGAAGAGGGAGAATCTGAGAGTGGCCATGGGGAACAAGGAGTAATATAACACTATCTCCAGTAGTATGCATAGTGGGGACAGGATTGAGGTATATTGGGATGAGTGACCAGGCATAAATTGACTCAAGAGGGGCTTGGAATGACAGGGGAGAGGGTGAAGTTGACCTTTGGTAGACTGGGATTTAGTATCACAGGGATGAGGAGAAAAAAGGATGGTGGGGGAGATGGTTCACCACTAGGGAATGAATCCAGATAGAAAATCAGTTAACAGAAGGAGCTCCCTGGATGAAGGCAGGTAAAAGAAAAGGAGTGTGTGTGTGTGTGTGTGTGTGTGTCTGTGTGTGTGTGTGTCTCTGTGTGTGTGTGTCTGTGTGTTTGCTGTATATATTGTACTCTCTGAGGATATAAAGTTAAGTATTTTTGGACATGACTGGGAAAGTGTTATGGATTCTTTATATGGGAGGTAACAGAATAGGTTTTTATTGTAGAATACAAAGAAACACAAATACAAATACAAACTGTACCATAATTAGATATTTAAAGACATGGAAAACCAACTTACCCAATAGGCCTTGAAACCACAAGTTCCACTTGTGGCTCTGGTTTAGATTCTAGGATGATGTTGTAAACTTCCTCAAATGTAGCTCCCTGTAGTAGTCTTCCATTCCATTCTAATACTTCATCACCTGTAGTTTGTGGCAGGAATAATCTTAGAAAGAAAAACTAACCCCAAAAATTTAACTTAAAACATGAATAATTCTTAGGTGCTACTGAACTGCATGGGGTAAAATTAAAACTATGGAGAGAAAAATACTATAAAGCAGCTCCAGTGGCTTAAAACATGACTGTCTAGAAGAATTAGGATATTCATGAGCAAAAGAGAATTTTAATATGAAATATGCAACAAATGAAGATGAACATTGTGATAAACTATAATCTGTAATAATTATAGTTCTAGACTTCATAATATAAAAGTTAGTTGCTTATATAAAGATTTCTGAACCCTACATTTGTGTGTGTGTGTGTGTGTGTGTGTGTGTGTGTGTGTGTAGATATTCAAATATATTCACAAATTGAATTTGGGGATTTCCCACAAATTTTGATTTTTTTTTACAGTAAATTTGTCTCCTAACCTACCTGGTATTTATTTCCTTCTGTGAATTAATTTATAATGAAATGCTATTATAAACTAAAAAGGAACAAGTATAAGATTAAAAAATTAAAAGTACCTTTACCAAGTGTGATTTAGTAAATCCTAGTAATAATCACATTATATATTGAAGATTTGTATGGAACATGAGTGAGCATTTCAATACTAATCAGATCACATTCCAAAGTACTATATTTTTCATATTTTTCAAGTTCAAGATCTCAAACAGTCTAAGGTAGAAACATACCTGGTCTAAGATGCCCCACAGTATCAGCTAAACTTCCTTTTTTAACTTTGGTGATAAATGCACAGAGTCGACCTGATTCAGTCATCTTTCCTCCTACAACCTGTTTGAAATATGAAAGTTTTATAATAGGATTAATGTTAGGATGAATAGTGTTGAAAATTCAAGTGAATGTTAATTAGCTATTCTGTTTCTTGAAATGTAGTCTTTAAATTAAATTTGTTTTAAATTAAACAGAGCACCTAGGTGGCACAATGAATAGATCCTAGGCTTGGCATCAGGAAGATTCATTTTCATGAGTTCAGATCTGGCATCAGACACTTAGTAGCATACTGTGTGACCTTGGGCAAATCACTTAACCCTGTTTGTCTCAGTTCTTCATCTGTAAAAAGAACTTGAGAGGGAAATGCCAAGCCACTCACACCAGTTATCTTTGCCATGAAAACCCCTAATGGAGTCACAAGTCAGATATTGACTGAAAAACTGAACATGAACAACAAAGCCTTTATAGTGTAATTTTATTTCAAAGATACATTATTATTTTTTAAAATCCAGTATTTCCATTACCATCAGTCATTTTCACAAAGTAGGTTCTATTCTTTGTGATGCAACTTCCTTCCCAAAATATGTGCTCTACTTTTAAAGGGAGAAAATACCTAAGAAGATCCTGAGCCAATATCATCCCAAGCAGATAGATACAATAATGATCCTGAGTGATTCAGACCATTTCTATAGCCCATAGAAAGATCAGAAAAGGGCTCTCTATAGAGAACCCTATTCTTATATGATACACAGAATAATAAGTACCCATGATGATGATTACTATTACTAATAAAATTATAAGAGCAAATATTAATATAGTATATATTTAGGTTAGTGCAAAATGTCCACTAACTCCTCAATCTGGTTCTCACTAACTCTTTCTAAAATCACAACACTCTGGTGATGTCCCATTGTATTCTGATTAAGCAATCCAAGAGGGCTAGTTCAACAACCCATCAACATCACTGAGATTCTGACATTCTCTTTAATAGGCTAGCTCATAATCACCATTCAGACTCTGTGATTTGAAAGCACTAACAACTAAATCCAAATTTCTAACAAGATCTCTTCAATGTCTGTCTAGAGTGCTCCAGGAAAAGGGAATAGAGAGAATGGCTTTCATTTTGCTCTCATTCTTGTGTCTTCCCACTGCTAAATGCTCATATATCAGTCCCATTGCTGATATCAGATACATTACAAGTCAATTTATTGTTTTCCAAAAGTTTTATATATTTAAATGTTCTAAGTCAACCTATTCGAAAAGTCTTAATTAAAATAAATGAAATGTCTACTTAAATGAATAGCAGTATACTTTTTAGAAACAGTTACTCCTTACAAACATTTGTTATTTTTTAATGTACATCAGAAAAAGAAAAATCTATCTCTAAATGACTATGGATCCTTGCAAAGAAAATAGAGATGACAAAGATCATGTAATATTTTCAAACTTAACATAAAACTTAATGTTATGCATTTAAAAATTTTCTACTTTATTAGAACCTTTTTCAGTAATATAAACATAAAATGCTTAAAATGGAGTTATATAGAAAAAATTTATCTATGACATTGATGTATTAATTATTCTGAAATTAAAAATTGAGCTCTGAATAAAGTAAAAAGCCATATGAATTAAAGAAACAGAATATAAAATGTAAAGGATTTATGAAATATTAATGTATTGATCCATAAAAGCAGGCATCACCAAAATATTCAGACTTAAGTAAACAACTCATGTCAAAAAATTACTTTTTCACTTTCAATATAAAACATTTTTTAAAATTGATGTGCATTAATATTATTTTAGTGAGATGTACATTAAAAGGCACATAACCTTTTAAATGTCTCTAGTAAAAAGAGATTTTGAACAATAAAGTAAATACTTATGAACTACTTAAATCAAGAAAAATAAAACTGACATCTTTTTTTTTTCATTAATGTACTGAAAGAAAAGAGGCATCTCATGGAAAAGGGGCATCTCATCAAAGTATTTTATTTTTCATTACTAACCTTCAAGCCAAGCATTGCTCCTGAATCTCTGGGGACACTTCCATCTTTCAAGCGTTTGTTTAATAAAATACAACCAATCAAACGGTCTCCATCTTTGGATGGCTGCCAAGTTACAGGATGCTAAAATAATACATTAAAATGTTAAAATTCTTTTAAGACAAAATCACGTTCACATTTAATGGTTATTAACCTTATGAGTGCACAAATACCTTTTCAGGTTTGAAAATAATAATAAAAATTTTTTCTACAACCTCCAATTTATTTAAAGATTACATTGGAATAAAACTTCCCAGTTTCCTGATTCTAAGTATGGATTATATAGGACGCTACGTTTCAGTCATTAAATAAATACATAAGTGTATGTATGTATATATAAATATATATATACATACACATATAAAATATGATTAAATTAGATATTAAGAAAAAAGTTAAAATTCACAAAATGGTGTTGATCCAAAGACATTAAAATTTCTATAAATATGTAAAAAAAAATTAATGACCTTGTTACTCAATAAATAAAAAGGGCAAATTATTTTTGAAAATACTATAATTTGAACCAATGATAAGGGCAAAAATGTCTTCCTAGGCTCAAATACTGTGAATATGTGAAAAATAATACCGTGTACCAGGTACTTTTTATTTTCATTGACACAGAAGATAACTGAACCAAATTTAACAGTAAGATTGGAGTTAAGCACTTGCCTTTTGAAAATGCACTGATTCTTTCAGATCTGGATCCTTTTGATAAATTGTCTATTTCCATTCACTCAGTGATACCCAAGAATGTCCTGAAAGTGTTAACTGACCTTCAGACCATTAGTAACTTATTTTATTTCTCAGTAGCCCAACTAGAGCTTTATAAATGAGGTCCCTATACCATTATAAATTACATGATGAATAGCAAATCAGGTACTTTGTGCAGTCATATTAGTTCAACAATTATCCAAAAGATTCGTACTCATCTTCATGCAAAATTAGCAGGCAAAAGACAAGGCCCCGACAATTACATCCATGTATTAAAAATGATAGACCCCAATTCCTACCAAACTAAAAGCAAAAGTAACAAATACCAAAGCAGGTAGCAATGGTTCTAGCACTAAATAAGGCTGCACAAAATAAATGCTATGGCACTTAAATAAAAGAACAAAATGACAGTGAAAGGGAAAAAAGAAAAACAACTTTTTGTGCAAATTTCTCCCTTTTTTTCTGGGATTCAAACTATTAATAATTTAAATTCATCCCAAGGAACACATATAAATAATCAAATAAGCCAATCAAAAATTTTTCATTTTTATTTGCTTTGTAGGTTATAATGACCATACGAATTCCTTTTATTGAATCGGACCATAAGACCATCCTTTTGTTCCTGTTTTGTTTTGTTTTGTTTCTTGTGCTGCCAAACGGTGGGAAAAAAAAAAAAAACAAACAGCCAAGCAAGCAGGAGTTTTTGGTTTTGTTTTTCTTTTCTGCACCTTAAGAAATACTACATTGTCTCTGAAAACACCCCATATTTTATATTGTGTACTGTTTTAATGAGTGACAGAGAGCAAACGAAGACCAAAATGAGCAAGTTAAAAGGCAGGCTCCACAATCTCAATCAGTACCTTATCGCTATGGCTATGCTCCTCGTTTAGAGTCGTGCTACTACACGTATCTACCCCAGAATCCTTAATCTGAGGCTCAGACCATTCCAAGTCCTCTTCCAAAGAGTGGCCACCAAAGGACACCATTTTCTTTTGTCTCTCAGACCTGGTGTTAGAGTCCGACAAAACTGCCTGCTCACTAGTTTTTCTTTTTCCCTTTTGACTGTCCCCTAAAAGGTGTGGGATAAAAAAAAAGGAAACAAAAAAGAAAACATGCAAAGGTGTAAATAAAACAAAGGAAAAGTGAAATGATAAAGGAAACAAATGGTAAGGCTCCACATGTCTCACCAAAGACATTGGGGATGCCTCACTGCTATGCCAAGACGTATGATCCAACCAGTTGTAATCCATGTCTCCTGTGAGAGTCAGACAGACAAGAGAGTGCAGTAAAGGAAAAGGTGAAAGGACAGACAAAGACATAATAAACATTTTAAAGTTCATGTAATACTATTTTATTTAATGCTATCTTTCTCTGTAGCATTCATGATAGCTACCAAGAGAAAGCTAAGACTACAGAGGGATGAAATACATGAAATGTAGACTATGATGTATGTCTTTAATCTAATCAGAACACTGCACTACATATCTAAAAAGAGAAAATTTCCTGTGTAAGTAACATATACAATTAATGAATTTGGAAATAAGAATAATCATAAATAGACTGAAACTATAATGCTAGATACTTTGATTAAAGGGAAAGAAAAGCAGCTTAGTTTATTACTTACTATTTTTTCATACTAGCCTATGGAAGTAATTTTATGTTCCAAAGGTTATCATGGACCATTTTCAGAATTAAATAATGATTTACCAATGACAAAACTTAATCAAGTATTCCAGCCCATTATGTAATTTTAGGTTGATAGACATGTCAAGAGATCCTAGATTGTTAAAAAATAGAAAGAATTGATCACATGGAAAATGAACTCTGAAATTCAGTCATATATATATACATATATATGATTAATCAATTCTTGTTGGTAAATTTCAAGTAAACTTAAAATATTGACCTAACGGGCAGTTGCTTATGGTATACTTTTCAATATTTTCCTAATAAGACAGATTTTTTAAAAATTCATATGTCATGAAAAGAATTTTAACTTTAAATTTATTTAAATCATACATTCCAGAGAATTTATGTAATTATAAGCTTAAAATTATAATTATTTCATTATTCTAATTAATTTATAAAATTATAAGCTTAAAAAGAAATATTTGTGATATATATATTGATTTTTTCACTTAATTTCACTAAATACACACAATTTTTAATGACTGTCTCCATTTTTACCACCCATTCTCACTGTTAGATTTTTAAAAAATAATTCTTTGGTTTTTTTCCTTACTCATTCAATATTTAAATGCCTGCTATCACAGAAATGTTACATATGCTCATATGTCCCAGTTCTTTAATTTTTGAATGGAAGTAAAGAATACCAGAAACCTGTTTAGGAAAAGCCCTTGTCTAGAATATGGGAGACATGAGTAAATTCATTGAGGTAGTCTTCTCTTTCCCCATACCTCAACCCTTTTGCCTTACCATGAGTAGGAGAAAAAGAAATCTATGTCCTGTAGAGTTTCAGGGGCCTGAGCTTATTTAGTTTACCCAACTAAAATGGGACACTTTTTTTATAATGAAAGAAGTTAAATTTTTACTTCATTTGCCAGCATCAATACCCTTGTTCTCTATATTTCTTATGACAGACAATAGAAAGAATACACAATAAAAACAATAACTAGCTGAATAACTAATCTTACTTTAGCCTGAATATGCCCTTTTAATATTCCTTTTAAAGTTATAGAAGTCAACTTATTTACCTATAACAAAAGTTCTCTCTCCTTGATGGAGTTTTATATCAGTTGTTTTTAATATCAGATAAGTAACCCCAAAGAATCTCAGAAGCTAAAAAAAGTCTATTTTCTAAGTTGTAGATAATTAAAATGTTAAGGGTTTCTTTGAAAATTACATATTTAATATATTTATTTGAATTTGTTGTGTTATTGAGTTTATAAAAAACCTCAGAATATCACATGTCATACCCAAGTATGGAAGTTATAAGGCACTGATTAAAAGGAATCATAAAGTTTTATATTTTAGATTGTTTGGAAAATTAATAGGAAGAGAAAGATAATGTAAGAAAATATAATAAACCATACCATTCATATATCACTTTAAAATGTATAGAACATTTGCATTTATCTCCTTTGATCCTCATAACCTTATGTATATAGTATGTTCTATATACTGCATGCATATATATATATATATGTATATATGTATGTATATATGTGTGTGTGTGTGTATGTTTATATATACGAGCCAAAGTGGCTTGTACAGAGTCGGATAGCTAATAAAGTGGCAGAGCCAGCAATTGCCCCTAAGGCCTCAGGCTCCCAATACAGGATCTTTTTTTTCCCCTCAATTTGAAATTTCTATTGTAACTTTTAACAGACATCCATCTGTAGTAGAAAAAATTCTGATTTTGTGTCTTTATAAGTATTATTTTGACTGTGACTTTCATTTAAACATGTGGGCTACATTTAGGGGGCCAGATTATATAGGCATGGAAACACAAGATGAGTTAGCAATTCTAGGACAATCTACCTGATTGTTAGAGACAAGAGCAAGTATGAAGTGAATAAAGGTCTGGGTGACTTGTTGCTGACCACATATATGAAGAAGAGAAATGAACTTGAATCAAAGAATTGAGTATGAAACTAGACACAATTGCTTCAAAGATACAATAAATGCCTATGAGCATTACTTAGCTGGCTGACTGTTCTGTGTTCCAAGAGTTACCAAAAAAGAAAAATTTTTTCTTCTTAAGAGAAAAGTTACACTCAGCTAAGACTAGGAATTGACAGAACTCCTTGTCTAGAGAAAGAGGAAAGCAGAAGAGAGGTTTTCCTGATATTTACATATCTGATACTAGGTATATAAAACATGTTCACATCTCTAAGAAGACCAGAACTTCAGGGTCTTTGGGACCTAAACTAAAGGTTAAACCCATTCTTCCTCTTAGAGAGAGAGACAGCTCCTCAGCTGAGGGCTCTATTTCAAATCAGAAGCTAGAAACAAAGAAGTTCATCAGCCAAGGGTCCAGTGGAAGCATGCCTAGAAGTCACCTTGGGATCAACAGATAGAAGCAAATCTCAGCAGAGACCAGCAAGACAAGGCCAGCAGGGGAACCACAATGTGAGGATCAGAAAACAGTGACAGAAAACAGGAGTTATGAGTTGAACCTCTATGCAAGTACCCTGGCTACCCATCGTCCTTAAATGTGTTTATCTCCATGTGTATGCACTTCAGGTTTAGGGGAGAAATGTTCTACTATATATGTTGTTTCTTATATCAACATTTTTGAATGTGTCTCTAATCCAGGGGTAGGAAACCTGTGGCCTCCTCTAAACCCCATCATACCAAGCAAGACTTCCCTTATTACAAAGACTAGAAAAGGAGGGGAAAGTAGTTTAGAAAACTAAGTCAGTGGACACTAACAATATGTGCATTGTTCCTCACTCATAATCTCGTACTTTTGCACAGAAGAGAGGGGCTGCATTTACCAATTCTTATTCAGATATGAGCTTAGTCATTGTAATTATAAACCATTTTAATGTTTTGTTATTTACATTTATATTATTGTACTCATCAACATACACACATATAGATATATACATATACATACATATACACATGGTTTCCATGCTTCTTCCACTCTCCATCAGTTCTTATTATACTCACATGATTCTATAAATTTTCCATATATTTATAGAAGCACTTTTTTATAACAGCAAAGAACTAGAGACAAATTTTATTCTTATCATCTGGGAATGACTTAAAATTATGGTATATAAATGGAATGGAATATCACTAAGCTTTGAGAAATAATGAATGTGATAAATCACAGAGAAACATTTAGATGACTTGAATGAGAAAAGGGAAAATGACTTATTTGTGCAAAACTATAACAGCTCTTTTTGTAGTGATAAAAGATGAGATTCCCATCAACTGGGGAATGGCTGAACAAGTTGTATTATATGATTATGATAGAATACTATTGTGCTATAAGACATGAGAAAGAAGCTGGTTCCAGAAAAAACCTGGGATGAGTAAAATGGTCCGAATCAAGAGAACATTCTACACGATAATAGCAATATTGGAATGATGATCAGTTATGAAAGACTTAGCTCTTCTGATCAAAACAATAATCCAAGACAGTTCTAAAGGGCCCATGCTGAAAAATGCTACCCACCTCCAGAGAAAGAACTGATGAACTTTGAGTGTATATGGAAGCATACTTTTTAAAAACTTTATTTTTCTTATTTTTTGTCTGTTTTCATTTCCAATGTGGCTAATATGAAAACATTTCACATGAAAAAAGTCTTATATGAACTGGTGGAAAATAAGCAAGCAAAACCAGGAAACAAATAAAAATGAATATACAGTATACATGAAAAAACAACAAAGGACTTGGGATTTCATTGGTATAGATTAACTCTCAGATAAAGAAAATTCTTCTAATAATACAGGTCAGCGATTTTTCTGCAGCTTGGAAGTTTAAGAATTGCATGCATCCGTAAGAGGTTAAGGGTCACAGAATCATTATGTGATAGAGGTAGGACTGAACAAGGAAGTTTTATCTTTGAGGCTTGCTCTCTATCCACTATCCACACTACTTCCTTCCTCCCTCTTTCCTTTACCCTTACCCTCTCATATATTGATATTGATATCTATTTATATAGTGTATGAATATATATATATGTATAGATGTGTGTATAGATTTACTTTTAAAATCTCTACTATCAAATTTAATAACAAATCTCTTGTTCTTTACATATTAAAATATTTGTGCTTTTTCAGGACTGTTACAAGCTTACAAAAGAAATATGTAATTTTTTTATTTTATGTTTCTTTTGAGTTTAAAACATCTATTTCCATAATGTTTTGGGTTACAAATTTTCTCCCTGTCTTTCCCCAACCCATCATCCCAAAACAGCAATTCCACTGAATACCCTCTCACCCAATCTGCTCTCTGCTATATCCTCCCCCACATCCCCTCTGACTTTCTGGTAGGGCAAGATGGATCTCTATACCCAAATGCCTGCATATCTTATTTCCCAGTTCCAAGTAATAATAATAATTTTTTTAAACATTTGATTTTAAAACTTTGAATTCCAGATTCTTTTCCTTCTTCCCTTGTCACCCACCCTTACTGGGAAGATAAGCAATTCAATATAGGTTGTACATGTGTAGTTAGGCAAAACCTTTCCATAGCAGATATATTATGAAAGACTGAATTTATTTCCCTCCATTCTATCCCACCCCCACTTGTTCTATGTTCTACTTTGACCCTGTCCCTTTTCTTTTCTTTTTTTTTTATATTTGAAACATTTAATGTTACGACCTCAAATTTCAGATCCATTTCCTTCCTCCCTTGTCACCCATTCCCTCTTGGGAGATAAGTAATTCAGTATATGTTGTACATGTCTAGCTATGCAAAACATTATCATACTAGATATATTGTACAAGGCTGCTTATAATTCCCTCCCACTCATCCCACCTCCCACCTGGTCCATTCCCTACATGATCCTGTCCCTCTTCTATAGTGGGTACTTCCAACCTCCCCTCCCCCCAAGGATGCCCTCCCATCCATCATCCCTCCTCTCATCCCCCTTCCCCCTATCCTGCTGCAGGTTGAGATATCCCATTTAGTATGTATGTCATTTTCTCCCTAAACCAAATTCAATTTGAATGTGGTTTTGCCTTTTTAGCCTTCCTTGTTCTCCCCCTTCTTTGCAACCACTTCCCCTTGCTTCTTCTACATGGGATAGTTTACCCTACCCTGTCTCTCCCCATCTCCTCTTGCCACTTTCCTCTCTCACCTCATAACTTCATCCCTTGAGTATTCTCCCTTCCCAACAAATTCAACCTATGCCCTCTATCCATATATATCTGTAACCATATACACACATTCACATATGTATTCATATGACCACACACCCTTCTTCCATTATTTTCATAGTGAGAAAGATATCATCAGTCACAGTTATTGCTTCTCCATATAGGAATGTAAATAGTTCAACTTTGATAAGTTCCTTTTGATTTCTTTTCCCTGATTACCTTCTCAGGCATCTCTTCCTTCTTGTGTCTGGGTGTCAGATTTTCTATTCAATTCTGGTTTTTTCCTCAAGAATGTTTGAAAGTCCTCTATTCCACTGAATGACCATATTTTCCCCTGAAACAAAATACTCAGTTTTGCTGGGTAGGTGACCTGTGGGTTCATTCCCAGTTCTTTTGCCCTCTGGAATATCATATTCCATGCCCTTTGATTCCTCAGTGTAGAAGCTGCCAGGTCCTGGGCTATTCTGATTGTGTTTCCACAATATTGAAATTGTTTCTTCCTGGCTGCTTGTAGTATTTTCTCCTTGATCTGGGGATTCTGGAACCTGGCTATAATATTCCTGGGAGTTTTCTTTTTGGGGTCTTTTCCAGGAGGTGATCGGTGGATTCTTTCAACCTCTATTTTGCCCTCTAGATCTAAAACATCAGGGCAGTTTTCCTTGAGAATTTCTTGAAGGGTGATTTCTAGGTTCTTTCTTTGATCATGGCTTTCAGGTAGTCCAATAATTTTTAAATTGTCTCTCCTGGATCTATTTTCCAGGTCAGTGGTTTTTCCCATGAGATATTTCACATTGCCTTCTAATCTTTCATTTGTTTGTATCTACTTAACAGCATCTTGATTTCTCATAAAGTCATTAGCTTCCATTTGCTCCAGTCGAACTCTGAAGGAATGAATCTCCTCAGTGAACTTCTGAGATTCTTTTTCCATCTGGCAAATTCGACTTTTTAAGGCATTCTTCTCCTCATTGCCCTTTTGGGCCTCCTTTGCCATTTGAGTGAGTCTATTTTTTAAGGTGTTGTTTTCCTCAGTCAGGCTGTTAACCCTCATTTCATACTTTTCCTGCATCCTTCTCATTTCTCTTTCCAATTTTTCCTCCACTTCTCTTATTTGATTTTTAAAGTCCTTCTTAAGGTCCTCTATGGCCTGCAACCCACTCATGTTTTCCCCTGGGGCTTTTGGAGCAGGACTTCTGACCTCACAGTCCTTTTCCCGCTCTATGCCCCCAAAATAGGAGTCTAGGGTTGCATTTTTCTGTTTCCTTTGCCTTGGCATGTTGCCACTTAATTACTTGACTTTTGGGCTTGTTGCCACACTATGGCTTTAAGGCCAGATAGAGGAATTTTCGTCCCGAACGTGTGGGGGGCAACTTCCGTTTCTGGCAAGCTGTAAACCCACCCACGACTTCCACCCTAGATCACAATCCAGATCTAGGGAGGTTAAAGCAAGAGCGATTACCCCCCAAGACTGATCTCTGGATCTCCCTACAAATTTGCAGTCTGGGAGCGGGAGCTGCCTCTGAAAACTACAAAATGGCGTGTCTCCTCATTGGCTTCTAGCCCCCAGGGGAGGGAGCCGACGCATTCCCTAATACCAGTCCCAAAGTCCATAGGACACTAACCTCTTACTTTGTCCTAGGCATGTCTATGTTGATAATTCTGGAGTCGCCACAGCTCCTGGTGTTCTGGGGTTCCTCCAGCTGGCTGCTGGCCCTGCCGCCCTGGGGCTAAAACCTCGGCTCATGTGGACCTGGGCTCGGCTCAGCTCGGCTCCTGCGCTCTTCGCGCTGCACGCTGCCAGGTCCCAGACCACTGCGCTGGTCCTTCCTGCAGGGCTGCTGGGCTGTCCTCAGCGGGAGTTTAGCTTCTCTGTGTTGTTCTGTGGGTGCTGGGGCTCCAGAATTTGTTCAGAGTCCCCTTTTACATCGTTTGAGGGGAATGTGGGGGCAGAGTGGCTTGGATGAGCTGTTTCTACTCCGCCATCTTGGCTCCACCCCCCGACCCTGTCCCTTTTCAAAAGTGTGTGCTTCTAACTACCTTCTTCCCCAGTCTGCCCTCCCTTCTATCATCCCCCTCTCTTATCCCTTTCCTCCTACATTCCTGTAGGGTAAGATACCCAATTTAGTGTGTATGCTATTCCCTACTTAAGCCAAATTCAATGAGAGTAAGGTTGACCCATTTCATTTTGCCTTCCTGTTCTTCCCCTCCATTGTAATAGGTTTCCCTTGCCTCTTTTATATGAGATAATTTACCCTATTCTGTCTGCCTATCCTTTCATTATATTCTTCTCTCTCCACTCTTAATTTTTTAAAAAATATCATCCCTTCCTATTCAATTGATCCTGTGCCCTCTATGTATACCTGTACACATATATACACACATTCACATATGTATTCATGTGCACATATACCCTCCTATTTAGACATATGTATATACACATTTATATTCCCTTAAACTATTCTCATACTGAGAAAAGTGTCATAAGTTACAATTATCATTTTTCCCTGGAGGAATGTAAATAGTTCAACTTTGAGAATTTCCTTATGATTTCTTTTCCTTGTTTACCTTCTCATGCTTCTCTTGTTTCTTGTATTTGAATGTCAAATTTTCTATTCTACTCTGGTTTTTTCATCAAGAATGCTTGAAAGTCCTCTATTTTATTGAATGACCATATTTCCCCTTGAAACAAGATACTCAGTTTTGCTGGGTAGGTGATTCTTGGATTTAATCCTAGCTCCTTTGACCTCTGGAATATCATATTCTAAGCCCTTTGGTCCCTTAATGTAGCAGCTGCTAGATCTTGTGTTATCCTGATTGTGTTTCCACACGATTTGTTTCTTCTTGGCTGCTTATAATATTTTCTTCTTGATCTGGGAACTCTGAAATTTGGCTATAATATTCCTCGGAGTTTTCTTTTTGGTATCTTTTTCAATAGGTGATAGGTGAATTCTTTCAATTTCTGTTTTGCCATCTAGTTCTAAAATATCAGGGCAGTTTTCCTTGAGAATTTCTTGAAGGATGATTTCTACATTCTTTTTTTTTTATTATGGCTCTCAGGTAGTCCAATAATTTTTTATATTATCTCTCCTGGATCTATTTTCCAGGTCAATGAATATTAACTGCCTGTTAATATCCTTTGATCATTTATCAATTGAATAATGACTTTTAATTTTGTAAATTTGCCTCAACTCTCTATATATTTTAGAATTGAGGCCTTTAATCAGAGACACTGGTTGTTAAAATTCAGTTTTCTGCTTCCCATCTAATCTTGGTTGCATTGGCTTTGTGCAAAAACTTTTCAATTTAATGTAATACAAGTTATCCTTTTTGCATTTCATAATATTCTCTATCTCTTGTTTGGTCATAAATTCCTCCATTCTCCATAAATCTTACAGATAAATTATTCCTTGCTCCCCTAATTTGTTTATAGTATCACCCTTTGTATGTACCTAAATTGTATCCATTTGGACTTTATTTTGGTATACAGTGTCAGATGTTGGTCTATGCCCAGTTTCTGTCATATTATTTTCCAGGTTTCCCAGCAATTTTTGTTATACAGTGAGTTCTTATCCCAGAAGCTGGGGTCTTTGGATTTATCAAATAGTAGATTACTATAATCATTGAATATTGTGTCTTGTGTCCCTAACCTATTCCACTGATCTACCCCCCTATTTCTTAGCCAGTACCAAGTGGTTTTGATGATTATGATGCCCAGATTCTTAAAAGCAATATTCATGTGGCATATACTCAAGACCCTTTATTCTCTGGTCACCCAATTCTAGATACTTTCTAAGTGTCCTGCTTAAAATTGTGTGCCCCAAATGAAGCACAATAATCTAGCTATGATTGAAGAAAGCAGTGTATAGCAGAACTCTTCATCTCCCATAATCATACTCAATATCCTCATCATTCTTCCCTGGACATAGTACAGCCTATCAATGTCTTTCAAAATGTGTTACCCCAAACTAAGCATAATACTTCAGATGTGATATACGACAGAGAAAAGTGTGATGATAAATTGCCTTGTTTTGGATGCTATCGTTTTTTTAAATCAAGTCTAACATTACACTAACTTTTTGGGGAGACTTGTCACATTGCTAAGTCATATTGATTTGACAGTTCATTAAAACTTTCAGACCATTTTCATTTCAGCAAACTATATACAGGTTAACAGTTATTTTTCTTTAAATCCAAATCTAGAACTTTGCCTTTATCACTATTAAATCCATCTTATTAGATTTGCCTGTTGTTCTACTCTTTGGGGTTAATTTTGGATAGGGATCCTATAATATATAAATTTAATAAATGTGCTTTTAAGGTTTCATCTAAGTCATTAAATAGGATAGGACCAAAGACAAACTGGTGACACCACCCTAGGAATTTATCCTTCTGTTATAGCATCATTCTATTAATCACTGCTCTTTTGATCTGGTCTTTGACCAGTTGGCTGTAAATCTATTTGATTCTAAAATCATTGATGTTATATTTCTATATTTGTCCATAAGGATGATATGAAATTTTATCAAATGTCTTGCTGAAATTCAGGCATTCTATATCTGTTATATTTCCATCATTCCATGGACTAGTATCTTTGCAAGAAAGCAAAAATGAGAGTTGTATATAACTTGTCTGAGATGAACAAATACTGACTTCTTGTAGTATACTTTCTTTTTCCTTTCTAAGTGCTTTCCATTTTTATTTTTTATTTTAACAAATGCTTTATTAACTTCGGTTTACATCATTCATTTCTACCAGATTTTGAATTACAATTTTTCCCTAGCTACCACCCCAGAATAGCAGTCCCACAAGATATCCCCTCATCCAATCTGCTCTCCCCCATATCTTCTCCCACACCCCCTTCAACTTTGCCACTGGGGCAAGGTGAATCTCTGTGTCCCAATGCCTGCACATCTTATCTCCAAATTACATGCAAAATAGTATTAATAATAGTATTTATATACATTTGAAACATTTCATTTTAAAACTTCGAATTTCAGATCCATTCCCTTCCTCGCTTGTCACCCACTCCCTCTGGGAAGATAAGCAATTCAGTATGTGTTGTACATGTATAGCTATGCAAAACCTTACCATAGTAGATATATTGTAAAAGACTGCTTATATTTCCTTCCCACCCATCCCACCCCCCACCTGGTCCATTCCCTACTTTGATCCTGTCCCTCTTCAAAAGAGGGTACTTCCAACCACCCCTTCCCCCAGAATGGTGCTTTCCTTTTTAAGTGTTCACAAACCACATTAGAATTTAGGAAACCAAGTCAGGTTTATTTTCTTACCCTTTTTTTGAAAAAGGGTAACATTTACGTATTTTTTCATTAACAGTGACTTTTGAAAAAGATGTTCAGCAATGATATTATCCATAAATTATTTTAGTACCCTGGCAAGTAATTCTCTCAGGCCTAGTGAGTTTAATTCATTGAGGAAAGTTGGGTGCTAACATAGGTTTGCATTCCCTGCTAACAATTTTTATTCTATATTTCCCAACACAAGAACCATTATCCCCAGAAGGAAAAAGAAACCTAACAAAAAATGAATTTTGTTCTTAGGAATTGAGTTCTTCCTCGCAGCTGTTTTTCTTATCTCATGAATGAATAAAATATTTATTAAGCACTTACTATGAGCAATTATTTTTTTTCTATTGAACTGAAACCTAACTTTTTTTTTTATTGAATTTAAGCATATACTCCCATTGCCATATTTCAAATCATGTCTGTCTCACTGGTGTGAGAGTGGAGCATAGTTCAGCATAGGCCATGCCCCAGCAAGCCAGGACTAGGCCTTCAGGATAGCTGAACTGCTGGTGGTAGTTTCCAGAGCTCTCAGCTTATAGATGGTGAGGGGATGAGAAAACTGGTCAGAAGAAGATTACAAGGGACTCTGCTGGCACTGGTTGTAGGACTCTGTTGCTTTGCCCATACAAAGTTCTCTATCATAGTTGCAGGGCAAGAAGAAGCACTAGCACACTAAAGTGTGAAGCCACAGGGCATCAGGGGGCCCTTATCACAGTTACAATGTTGAAAAGACTTCTTGTGGTTATTCATGGACTAGATCATAGGACAGTGGAGCACTGACCACACCTCTCCTTAGATCATACCACCTGAGAAAAATTGAAAATGTACAAAATCCCAGAACTAGATTTGAAAATATCAGTACAGAAACCTGAAATTTGAGTTGGTGTCACCTCCACCCAAGGAACAGAGGGAAACTTTAATATAAAGTTAAAAGTTAAAAAAAAAAATTAGTTTGGGAAAAGAGCAAACAGCCAAAAAAGAACTTGACCAGAGAAAGTTACTATGGTAACAGAGAAGATCAAAACACAAACTCAAATACAAAGACATCAAAATCAAAACAACTACATTCAAAGCCTCTAAAAAAAAACGTGAATTGGTCTCAGTCCCCTCCCCCAAATCCTGAAATAGCACAAAATAGATTTTAAAAATCAAATAAGAAGGGGCGGCTAGGTGGCGCAGTGAATAGAGGGCCGGCCCTGGAATCAGAAGGACCTGAGTTCGGAGCCGGCCTCCGACACTTAATCCACACAAACAAAAACCTAGCCGTGCAACCTTGGGCAAGTTACTTAACCCCAATTGCCCTAAAGGGGCGGCTAGGTGGCACAGTGAGTAAGAGCACCGGCCTCGGAGTTGGGATGACCCGAGATCAGATCCGGCCTCAGAAAATGAGCACCCACACATAAATAATGACTAGCCATGTAACCTTGAGCAAGTTACTTAACCCCAATTGCTTTAAAAAAAAAATCAAATAAGAGAAGTAGAGGAAAAATTAGGAAAATAAATGTAATGCAAGAAAACTTGAAAAAAGAGTCAACAGCTTAGTAAAGGAGGCAACACAAAAAAATACTGAAGTAACATTTTAAAAATTAAAATAAGTCAAACATTAAAAGAGGCACAATAATCAACGGAAGAGAACTTAAAAATCAGAATTGGCCATATAGATGAAGAAGTATAAAAGCTCACTGAAGAAAATCATTCCTTAAAAGTTAGAATTCCTTAAAAGTGAAAGCTAATGACTTCATGAGACATAAAAAAGCAATAAAACAATATCAGAAGGATTTTTAAAAATAAGATAATGTTAAATATATCGTTAGAAAAAAACTGACATAGAAAGTAGATTGAGAAGAGGTAACTAAGAATTATTGGACTACCTAATTTTAAAAGACCTTAAATATCATATTTCAAGAAATTATCAAATAAAAATGCTCTGATACCTTAGAGCTAGAGAGTAAAATAGAGATTGAAAGAATTCACTTATCACCTCCTAAAAGAGATCTCAAAATAAAATCTCCCAGGTATATTATAGCCAAATTACAGATCTCCCAGGTCAATGAGAAAATATTGCAAACAGCCAGAAAGAAAGAATTCAAATATCAGGGAGCCACAGTCAGGGTCACAAAAGATGTAGCAGCTTCTATGTTAAAGAATGGAGGGCTTAAGAGAACAAAGGAGCTATAATTACGACCAAGAATAATCTAGTCAGCAAAACTGTATGATCTTTCAAGGTAAAGATAGGTATTTAATGAAGTAGAGGACTTTCAAACATTCCTGAGGAAAAGACCAGAAATGAATAGAAAATTTGACTCAAGAGAAGCATAAAAAGGTAAACATGAAAGCAAAAACATAAGGGATTCAATAAGCTATTTGCATTAATACATAGAAAGATGATAGTTGTAACTCCTAAGATCATTAACAATATTATGGCAGTTTAGGAATATACCTTAGACAGAGGGTATGGGTGTGAATTGACTATCATAGGATGATATGAAAAAATAAAATTAAGGGATGAGAAAGGAGTGTGCTGGTAGAAGGGGGAAGGGAGGGGGAATGGGATACATAATTTCACATAAAAGAGACATGAAAGAATTTTTACAGTGAAGGATAAGATGGTAGGGGATGATGTTGGATAAGGTTTGAACCTTAGTTTCATCAGAACTGGCTCAAAGAGAGAAAAACACACCTCAGGAGTAAAGAAATCTATCCCAGTCTACAGGGAAGTAGGATGGGAAGAGCATAAAAGAAAGGGGGAGGCATATAAGATAGAGAAGATTGGGGGAAGTGGTGGTAAGAAGCAAAACACTTTTTAGGAGGGAGGAGACAGAGAAAGAAGAATAAACTGGGGGAAAATTAGATGGAAGGAAATAGACTGTTAGTGATCATAATTGTGAAAAAATACAGCAAATTTCACTAATAAAGGTCTCATTTCTGAAACATATAGATAATTGAGTCAAATATACAAGAATACAAGTCATCGATTAATAATGAAATTATTGAAAATAATGAAATATATTGGGGTATCTCAGTGGTGCGGTAAATAGAGCACTGGCCCTGGAGTGAGGAGGACCTGGGTTCGGATCCGGCCTCAGACACAACACAATAACTAGCCATGTGACCTTGGGCACATGGGCAAGTCACAACCCCAATTGTCCCCCCCAAAAAGAAAATGATGAAATATAAAAACCAATTAATAAATATGGAAAGGACATGAAGTCAGTTTTCAGATAAAGAAATCAAAACCATCTATAGTCATATGAAAAAAAATGCTCTGAATTATTATTGATTAGAGAAATGCAAATTAAAACAACACTGAGGTGCTACCTCACACCCATCATATTGGGTAACATAACAGAAAAGGAAAATGACAAATGTTGGAGGGAATATGGGAAAATTGGAACACTAACACACTCTTGGGGAAGTTGTGAACTGACCCAACCTTTTAGAGAACAATTTGGAACTGTGAACAATGGACTATAAAACTGTGCATACCCTTTAATCCAGCAATACCACTACTAGGTCTGTAACCCAAAGAAGTTAAAGAAAAAGAAAAGAGGACACATGTGTACAAAAGTATGTATAGCAACTCTTTTTGTGGTGGCAAACAACGAGAAATCAAGGGAGGGGATGCACATAAATTGAGAAATGGCTAAATAAGTTGTGGTATGGTTGTTTAGAATCCTATTACAGTATAAGTAATGATGAATGGGATGCTTTCAGTAAAGTCTGGAAAGACATGAACAAATACAAAGTAAAGTAAACAAAACCAGGAGAACATTGTGCACAGTAAAAGCAATATTATATGATGATCATCTATGAATCACGTTTTCTCAGTAATACAATTATCTACAAGAATTCCAAAGGATTTTTGATGAAAAGTGCTATCCACCTACAGAGAAAGAACTGATGGAGTCTAAATGTAGATCGAAGCAAATTTTTTTAAACTTTATTTATCTTGATTGGGGGGGGGGTGTTGTCCTGTGTTTTCTTTCACAACATGACTCATGTGGAAATATGCTCTGCATGATTTTGCATGTATAGCCTATATCAAATTGCTTGCATTCTCAATGAAGGGGGAGGAAAGAGGGAGAAAATTCAGAACTCAATTTATTTTTAATGCTAAAAATTTCTTTTACATATAATTGGAAAAATTTAATTGTTGAACCACCCAATTAAACACCAAAATGGAAATCCTGAAAATCAAAGGAGGGATTAATAAAATTGAAAGCTAAAAAATTCATTAAACTAATAAATAAATCTAAGACCTGGTTTTATAAAAACATAAATTATCAATTAATTTGATTTTAAAAAGAAAACCAAATATTATCAAAGATGAAAAAGTTGAATGCACCAGCAGTGAAAATGAAATTATACAATTACTAGAAATTTTGACCAATTATATGTCATTAAAACTAACAATCTAAATGAAATGAATGAATATTTTGCAAAATATATAAGCTGCTCAGATTAACAGAAGAGGAAATAGAATACTTAAATTATCCTGTCTTACTGGGGTGGCTAGGTGGTGTAGTGAGTAAGAGCGCTGGCCTCAGAGTTGGGATGACCCGAGATCGAATCTGGCCTCAGAAAATGAGCACCCACACATAAATAATGACTAGCTGTGTAACCTTGAGCAAGTTACTTAACCCCAATTGCTCATTAAAAAAAAGTATCCTGTCTTAGAAAAAAAAATGAACCAGCCATATAAATGTCTTACCTAAGAAAAAAAATCCCAGGAACAGATGGCTTCACAAGTGAATTCTACCAAACACTTAAGGAACAGTTAATACCAATACTATAGAAGCTATTTGAAAAAAATAGGTAAAGAAGTCCTACTAAAATCATTTTATGACCCAAACATTATTTTGATACCTAAACCAAGGAGAGCAAAAACAAAAGAAAAAAAAAACATAAACCCATTTCGTTAATTGATGGCAATGCAAAGTTTTATATAAAACACAACCAAGGAGATAACAGCAATATATCACAAAGATCACAGACAATCACCAGGTGGGATTTATAACAGAAGTGCAAGGATGGTCCAATAGCACAAAAACTATTAGTATAATTGACCATATCAATAACAAAAATTATTTGATTGAATCAATAAATGCAGAAAAATTCTTTGACAAAATGCAACACATATTCCTATTAAAAACACTAGAAAGCATTGGAATCAATAGAGCCTTTCTTAAAATAAGTGGTATCTATAAAAACCAAGAGCAATCATTATCTATAATGGGGATAAACATAAAGCCTTTCTGATAAAATCAGGAATGAAGCAAGGCTGTCCATTATTACCACTATTATTCAATATTGTGCTAGAAATGCTAGTAGCTATAGCAATAAGACAAGAAAAAGTAATCAAGTGAATAAAAGTAGGTAACAAGGAAACAAAACTATCACTCTTTGCAGATGATATGATGGTATACTTAGAAAACCCTAGAGAATCAACAACAAAAAACTAGTTGAAACAATGAACAATTTCAGCAAAATTTCAGGATATAAAATAAACCCACAGAAATCATCAGCATTTTGATATTACTAGCAAAAAAAGAAACCAGCATGAAGATACAGAAAGAGAAAATGTATGTATAATAACTGCAGACAATGTAAAATACTTAGGATTCTACCTGCCAACATAAACCCAGGGATTATATTAACAAAATTAAAAAAAAAAACATTTCATACAAATAAAGAGAGATCTAAACAACTGGAGAAATTTAAATTGTTCATTGGTAGACTGTAGAAATGTCACAAAATGACAATTTTACCTAAGTTAATTTCCTCATTCAGTGTCATACCAAACAACCAAATAATTATTTTATAATCCTAGGAAAAAATGTAACAAAATTCATCTGCAAGAACAAAATGTCAAGAATATCAAGGGAATTAATGAAAAATTGTGAAGGAAAGCATCCTAGTGGTTTCAAATTTCAAATTATATTGCAATGTGGTAATCATCAAAACAATCTAGTATTGCCTAAAAGAAATAGAATGATGGATCAGGGTAATAGATTAGGTAGACAATACACAGTAGTAATAGATCATAGTAATCAAGTGTTTGATAAACCCAAAGACCTAAGTTTTGAGGGAAAGAATTCAACATTTGGCCAAAACTGCTAGGAGAACTGGAAAGGAGTTTGGCAGAAACTAGGCATAGACCAATATAGTGTATACTAAGATAAGGTCAAAATGAATAAATGATATAGACATAAAGGATAATATAAGAAAATTATGGAAAGCATGGAAAAAGGTATCTTTCAGATCTATGGATAAGGGAAGAGTTTATGACCAAACAGGAGAAAGGGAATTACAGGAAGTAAGATAAATAATTTTGATTGCATATAATTAAAAAAGCTTTTCCACAAACAAAACTGATGCATAAGTCAGAAGGAAAACAGGAAACTGGGGTGAGGGGGGCAGGGAGAGAAGATTTGACAGCAAGTTTCTCTGATAAAAGATCTCATTTCCCAAATATATATGGAATTGAGCCATATATGTAGGAATAGGAGCCAGCCTCTAGTTGATAAATGGTCAATGGATATGAACAGATATTTTTCAGAAAAAATCAAAGGTATCAGCTTTAGTCACATAAAAATGCTCTAAAATACTACTGATTAGAGAAGTGCACATTAAAACAACTGAGATGCCACCTTATACCTATCAGATTGACTAACATAACAAAAGGAACATGACATGGGCTGGAGGGGATGAGGTAAAAATAAGTGCATTAGTGAACTATTGGTGGAGTAGTGGAACTGTGCCAACCATTCTGGAGAAGAATTTGGAACTAAGTACTATTAAACTGTGCATATCCTTTGATCCACCAATACCACTACTAGGTCTGTATCCCAAAGAGATTAAAGAAAAATGAAAAGAACCTATATGTGCAAAATTATTTATAACATCTTTTTTTGTGGGCGGCAAATAATTAGAAATTGAGGAATTGTTCATCACTTGGGGAATAGATGAATAAGTTGTGGCATGTGATTATGATTGAGTACTATTGTTATAAGAAATGAAGAGGGGATAGTTTCAGAAAAATATGGCATGACTTATATGAACTGATGCAAAGTGCAATGAGAAATGATGCACAGTAACAATGTTGTCATGATGATCAACTATAAAAGACTTTTCTATTCTTATAATAAAATGCTCCAAGATAATCCCAAAGGTCTCATGATGAAAAATGCTATTCACCTCCAAAAAGAGAACTGATGGACTCTGACTCCATATTGAAATATAATTTTCTCACCTTATTTTTATGTTGTTTTGCCATATGACTAATATGGAAATGTTTTGCATGATTTTATGTGTAAAATTGAAATATTGCTTATTCTTTCAGTTGGTGGGAGAGGGATTGGAGGGAGAGAGAATTTGAAATTCAAAAGTTAGGAAGAATGTTAAATTTTAAATTTTTTTTTAAAAATTTACCCAAGTGCTACTGTATTCTACATTCATTTCTTTTATTAGTAAAAATTTTTTAAAATTAAAATATAGTGGTTTATATCCACTTCAATCAAATATATTAGTCAAAACTATTTTGAAGAGTAAACCTTCTGTCTAGTAGGAAAATAGAGTCACTAGAGTCTTTTTTGGAAAACAACTTAGTTAATTAGTCAATTAACTATTCATAGCCTATGACCTAGAGATACCAATTCTGAGCATAAAGGGGATCAGTTTTTCTTTTTCTTTTTGAAGGGGGGAAGGCAGGGCAATTGGGGTTAAGTGACTTGCCCAAGGTCACATGGCTAGTAAGTGTTAAGTGTCTGAGGCCACATTTGAACTCAGATCCTCCGAACTCCAGAGTTGGTGCTCTATTCACTGTACCACCTAGCCACCCCCATATTTTTTTTAAAAGAAAGGTCCATGCATATATTAAAAATATTTAGAATTGCTACTATCATTATACAATGATCTTACTATGATCCTTTGTCAGGGCATGAAGTTTACTCTGGTTTCTCTAATACTTGTCAGCAAGGGTATATGTTCTAGCAAGGTACTATCAAGCTGAAAAGACCTTCCAGCTTAAGCCTACAGATGGCTTTCTGCCCAAGACCAGTCTAGTTAACTAGCCCAGCCTAGCTAATTATGGGCAGGTTCATCACCAGTGGTTGAGCCAAGACATGATGAATTCTTTAACCATATCAGCAGCCCATAAGTATCACATTTAATAATATAATCATCCTTTTATATTTCATTCTCTCTCTCATCCTTTAATTTGGAAGAGGAAATATAGAGTGTGTTTGAATGAGTGTGTGCGTGTGTGTATTTACCCTCTTTACATGATATTTATCTTCCCACACATATGCCACAATTCCCAGCAGGCTATCTTGTTAACAAGCATAGTCCTGAGTCTGATAAAAACAGTATGTAAGTTCAAAGCAGGATTTTTAACAATTTATATAAGAGATCCTGGAAATATTTATCTATTTCAATTATCTAGATGACTATTATTTAATGTACCTGTTATTTAGAAGGAAGAAAAGGGACATTAAATCTCTATCTGAGTAGATTTCCACAAACGATATATCAGCTTCAAAATATTTTTATTTCATCCCTGTGGGTATTCCCTTTATCTTTATTCTATGCCTTTATTAAGTGATTTCAGGAACTGCTGTAACCAAAACCAAAATAAAGGCATCATCCCATGGCCACCTTCCTGTTGATCAGCTTTTTGAAGGTTAAGAAGTCTAGTCCTTCCATAACCATTCATGATAGTTTTCCCTCCTAATAGTTACCCTGAAGTGGTATTGTTCAGCTAATTTCTAACATGGTTTGGAATAATTGAAAATCATACATTTTGAACAGATTTTCTCTGTCTCTCTCAGTCTCTGTCTCTATCTCTCTCTCTCTCCCTTCCTCCCTTCCTCTCCTCCCTCCCTCTCCCTCCTTCTCTCCCTTCCTACCTCCCTCACATTCTCTCCCCCTTCCTGCCCCCCTTTCTCTACCTTTATCAAAGAGAGGTACAGACAGCATGATATAGCACAGAGTTTGTTTAGAGAGCCAAAAGACAGAGAGCTAGCTGTGTGGTCCCGGACAATTCATTTAACTTTTCAGTATCCCAAGGCAACTCCCTAAATCTATACATTGCAAAGAAATTGCCAGTTTGCACTGGTAGAGGGAGTTTCCTCATTAGGAATCCACTGTACCAGTGAAATAATAGAATCACAGAATTTGAAATTGTGAGGGACCTCATCAGGCATCTAGTTTAACCCATATACAGAAAGACTCTCCATGTTAACAGTATAGACAAATGGTCTCAGGGTCTCTGCTTTAAAAATCTGTAAGAAGGAAGGAGCCGTCCACCTCAAGAGGCAGCCTACTTCACTTTTGGACATATCAAATTCTTTGAAAGTTTTTTCTGACATCAAACCTATATTTGCTATTGTCTCTGGTTCTGTCATCTGATGTAAACAGAAATCAAACCCCTTTTTCGTGTAATAGCTTAAAGACAGCTAATATGTCCATCCTAAGTACTTTATTCTGCAGCTTAATCCTGCCCAATTTCTTTAATCAGTCCTCATTTTACACAGGACCCAGGGCAAGACCCAGTTCAATTACCACCTTGGACAAGAGGCTCTCTTACCTCCTTCCACCTTAGTGACTTTGTTGTGAAATTACCTGCTATTTTACTCTATTTATATCTTGTATGCATGTATATATGTAGCTTTTGTGCATATTTTCTTCACAGTAGAATATGAGTTCCTTGAGGACAGAGATGACATTTTTGCTTTCTTTATATTCCTAGTACTGAGCACAGTTCCTGGCACCTAGTAGTATTTAATACTTATTGAGGACTGACTGGCTACCATCATTTTTACTTCAGTCTAGATTATCAATGTCTTTCCCAAATTTTGGTGCCCAAAACTGAACATCATAATTTAGATAAAGTCTAATTAGAGTGTAGTACAGTGAAATTGTTACCTCTCTATTTCTAGAAGCTGTGGCCCTCCCAATGCAGCTCATGTTTAGCAATAATGATGATAACAATAATATCTTTCATTTATATATTGCCTACCATGTTCCAGACACTTTGCTAAGTTCTTTATTACCTAATTTTTATCCTCACAACAACCCTGGGAAGCAAGTGCTATCATCATCCCCATTTTATAGTTAAGGAAACTGAAGCCAGGATTAAGCAACTTGCCCAAAGTCACAGAGCTAGTGTCTGAGGTTAGATTTGAACTCAGGTCTTCCTGACTCCATGCCCAGTGATCTTTCTCCTATGTTACCTCGTTGCTATATCACACTATTCATATTGAACTTACAGTCACTAAAACATAGTTCTTTTTCAGAAGATAGTGCTGTCCAGATTTCTCCCCATATCTTATATTTGTGAATCTGATTTTACATTTATCCCTACTGAATTTTATCTCATTAGATTCATCCCAGTGCACTACTAGGCTTTCAGGATCCTTTTGGCTCCTGATTATACTATATAATGTGTTAGTTAACTCTTCCCAGCTCTCTCTGGTTTAGTCCCATCCCACAAAGTGAGGACAGAGTGAGTATTCCCTTATGCTTTTGCTGCTTGAAGGATCCTTTTTATCTTTCTATGAAGGAAAATAAAATCTACAGTCAGGACAAGTACTTTTGGATGATCAACAGATTAGTCACTTCATCTATGAAAATGTGTGGTATGTACTTATTGAATTTATATAATTAATAATGACCTTCTGTGATTCTGATTATTCAGAGGATTATTTGACATGTAACCTTGTGGTGAGGTGTTAATACTTATAAAAGTTGCCAAGTCTTACCACAGGCATACACTGCCAAAGATAAACAAATAGCCCAATTTCTAGTGGCCATGGCTTTTGAGAACTTGGATTTCATTGTATACTCATGAAGAGCCTGAGTTGGAAGAAACTACAAATGTTATAGTGTCAAAATGGTATCTGAACAAGAATTCATCTAAAAAACCCAAAATGTTGTTATGTCGTTTTGATTTGATGAGCTCTAATGAGGATGAACATTCTTCCCTTCAAAAGAGTCCATTTCTCTTTTGGATAGTGCTAATTGTTAGAAAGATTTTTGCGACTATTTCAAACCTAAGTCTGCATTCCTACAACTTTCACTCATTGTTTTTATAGTAATTTTATTACCTGGAGAGAAGCAGAATAAATCTTATTCTCCTTTAACATGAAAATCATTCACATACTTGAAGGCAGACACCCTGTCTCCTCTGCCAAGTCTTCTTCTCTCCTGGATAAATAACTCAAGTTCCATTTTCACTGCCTTTTACATTTTCTTTTTATTTCTATGGGTTTCTTTTTTTAACAGCACCTTCAGTTCCAGATGTATCCTTCTCTCTGTCCTCTATCCATCAAGGCCTATCTTATAACAACTGAAACAACAACAAAGAAGAAAAATCAGCTAAGCAAAACTAATTAATATATCAACTGAATCTAACAGTATATGCAGTTTTCCAAGGCCATCATCTTCTATCTAGTAAAAGAATGGAAGTACATTTTCTCATCTCTTCTTTGAGTACAAGTTTGTTAGCCATCTTTCAAGAGAGAAATTATATTATTAAAACTATTATGAAAACTTTATTGGAGAAATAATTGATTTATTTATTCTTAGGGCACCTATAATAATTAAGGGAACACAGAATTTCCTCTACTTATTTGGTTTATCTAGGAAGAACATGTGTTGACTCCCCTTTCTTTGAACCTCTTAAACCATATTGTCTTTTGTAATCTAGTGCAGGCATCAAGAAGAGAGGAAAATGGGTTGGTAGTATTAGATAATAATCCAAGTATCTTTGTTACAAAAGGTTTAGTTTTTCTTGTCCCCACCCCTCCCCCCCATGGGGAGTGAGAAAAAACAATTTCATTAATTGAAAAAGCATTTTTTTAAAATTACATAGTATTCTATCCTCAGAGTTTTGCAAAACTTAAAAAACTTCCTTGTAAAGGAAGATACTAAGTGTTACAATAAAACTAGAAGAAACCATTGAGATCACATGCTCATAAGATTGTACAATTAGTAGGAAGAGACTTTAAAGACCATCTGGTCCAGTCCCCCACTTTTAAGATGAGGTTATATAATTTGCCTCATATAATACAGCTAGTTCATATGAGAGTTGGGATTTGCCCCTAGGTTACGCTGACTTAAGGATTAGCACTCTATCTACTGTACAATGCTGTCTTTCTGGAGCATCTAGGCCAGCTTTTTTAGTCTAATCCTGAATCACCCTCACTATTTACTTTTCCAGCTCTTACTCCTAAACTATAAAACTATGGATATTTAAACTATAAATATATACATATATAAACATATTTAAGTAATACATAATTAAATGTTAGATATTTATATAATTTTATATATTTAACAAATATATAATATAAAGTTAATACTATAGAGATTTCTAGACCACCATACAAACTAGACTTATTACAAATTAATTTCATCTAATATAGATTTGTCCTCCACAATAATCCTTTTGTTCTTCCAGGACTGATTTTCTGGGTTCTCCCTTGGTAGTTGTTACAAACTTCTCCTCTCCTTAACACCCCAGTGCTACCTCCATTAATTTCTCAGAGGTAGCTAGGTGGCCCAGTGGATAGAAGAGTTGGCCTAGAGTTAAGATTTGAATTCAGATCTAGCCTCAGACATTACTAGCTGTGACCCCAGACAAATCACAACCTCTTTTTGCCTCAGTTTCCTCAAATCTAAAATGGGAACGATAATAGCACCTACCTCACAGTGTTGTTGTGAGGATTAAATGAAATAACATTTGTAAAGTGATCAGCACAATGTCTGGCACATAGTAGGTGCTATATAAACACATTCCCTTCCTTTCTCAGTAGAATTATATACCTTTTATTTTACTGAGAAACCATCTATTTTATTTATTTAAATACAGAAGCCATCTGTTAGATAGCTTCAAATATCTACTATTCCATACATCAAAGTCATTCTATATCTTTATCCAGCCTTTATTCCTCACTTGTCTCATGTAATGCTTTCCTCAATTTGGCTCTCTTCTGCCTTTCCAGCATTATTTTATCTTGTTCCCCTTTATTAATTCTATATTCCAGCTAATCTCAATGATTATCTATTCTCTGAAAATTAGGCTCCATTTTATGCCTCCATGTTTCTCCAAAAGATCACCCTACAACTGAAATATAATCCCTCTTCATCTCTACCTTTCATAATCCTTGTCTTCCTTTAAGGCTCAGTTCAGGGTCCACTTCTTCCATGAAGTTTCCCTGAACTTCTCCCCCAGATGGTAGTGCTCTCTCCTTCCTCAGTTTACCACTTGTATAGAATAAACTGTTGAAAAGTGGAGCCTCTTTCATTTCCCCCTAAGTATCTAGCACAGTAGCTAGCATATAACAGGTGCTTATTAAATGTTGAATTAAATTCATTTCAATTTAACAAATATTTATTAAATCCATACTGGGTGAATGCATTGCTAAAGGAGATGCAAAGATTTTTTAATGGCACACCCATCAAAGAACTTATAGTCTAGTAGGATAGCTAAGAAAACCATAGCAATAAATACAATGAAAAGCAGAATGTGACAAATTTGATAAGAAATACAGTCAAAGTTCTGTGGGGTCCAGAATATTTCAGGTAATTATGAACTCTAAATTATTTTTCCCTTTACAAAATATGTGTCTCATTAGCTAGATTTAATGCATATCTGAAAATTAATAGGCATGCCTGCCTAATTAATTCCTGCATTATTGATTAATTCTGCCTTATCTTTCTTTTCTACTTTAATATTCAATATTTTCTTGAATTTTCTAATCTTAATATTGTTCACTTAGTTCCTAGCCTGGCGTTAAAGAGGAGGTATAGTATAGAGGAAAAATTACTTAATCTCATGTTAGGATATCTCAATTTAAATCCTACCTCTACTATTTCATTTTTAACAGTTGGAAAAGTTACTTTTCCTCTCTGAGATTCAGTATTCTCATCTGAAAATCAAGGGATTGGATTTTATGGGTTGAAAATTCTCTTTCAGGGGGCGGCTAGGTGGCGCAGTGAGTAGAGCGCCGGCCCTGGAGTCAGAGGACCTGAGTTCGGAGCCGGCCTCAGACACTTAACCCACACAAACAAAAAAAAACCTAGGCGTGTGACCTTGGGCAAGTTACTTAACCCCAATTGCCCTAAAAGGGGCGGCTAGGCTGCGCAGTGAGTAAGAGCGCTGGCCTCGGAGTTGGGATGACCCGAGATCAAATCCGGCCTCAGAAAATGAGCACCCACGCATAAATAATGACTAGCCGTGTAACCTTGAGCAAGTTATTTAACCCCAATTGCTTAAAAAAAAAATTCTCTTTCAGTTCAAGATAGATTTCCAAAATATTCTGTTTCCCCTTCCCCCAAATTGATTCCTATAACCATAAAGAAACATTTTAAATAACTTTTAAGCTACTGCTTCTTATGAGTAAAATATTTGGTAAAACTTTGAATATAGTCATCAAGATCTTTATATTCCCATTTTGTAGATAGAAAATAATAAATTATAGTCAGCTCTGACAGCTTTCTTAAGTAGAACTACTGATGGGACATAAGAGACTTCTGACTTGAATTTTGGCTTCTGAATATATTAAAAGGTGTTCAGTAGCTATTAAGTTCCTTTGACTAGATGATCTGTGAAGTTTTTTGCATCATTAGCATCATAGGAATACAGTCAGCTTTGAATCTGGTTTCCGGTTAATGGTATATTATTCATACAATCACAGATTTAGAACAAGAAGGGAACTTAAGAGGCGATTTAGTAAAGTCTTTTCATTCTATACATGAGGAAACAAGTCTCAAGAGGTAACTTGCCTTAGGTTACAGTTGTAATAAGTAGCTGAGATATAATTTGAATCCAGGTCTGATGGCAAACCCAGCACCCAGGCCGTTATGTTATTTCATCAATCACTGTCATGCTGCCCCAGCTGTCAGTTTAATAATTTAAAAGTCATAATCATTTAAATGACCTGATACATTTTCAATTAATTGCTTAATATAGCATGATTCCAAATTTATGTGAAGGAATCAAATTTATTTCTTATTGATTTCCATGGCTTTCAACTATCATCTTGTGGAAAACCACAATCAAATTAAAATTTCGAAAAAGAAACATTCGCTGTATATGCAATTTTAGACAAAAGATCAGTGGGCCCCACAACAAAATACATTACCTCTTTACCCCCATTTCTCTCAAACTCTCTAATAATATAGAGTGTACTTAAACTAGTCTTTCTAATTGTTTAACACTGATAATGTTTTATTAACACTTCCTTCTTGAAGTGTAGCTTTATGCAGAAGTGAGAAAGGTTTTTCATCCAAATGTTACTAGATTTAAGGCAAAAGAAATGCCACTGCAGTATCATCACTGCTTGCCATTCATCAGCAAGCAGAATATGCAAACTAACACTAACAAAGAGAGGGAGGGAGGAAAGGAGGGAGGGAGGGAGGGAGGGGGGAGAGAGAGAGAGAGAGAGAGAGAGAGAGAGAGAGAGAGAGAGAGAGAGAAGAAATATATAGTTTAATAATCTCTTTCCTAATTTAGTATATTAGTGGGACAGAGGAAAAAAAAAAGTACTGATGGAAGTAGAAAAAGTCATTGCCAGAAGATTTTTTTCAAATGCTTTATTAACTTCTGGTTTACATTATTAATTTCCACCAGATTTTGAGTTAAAATTTTCTCCCCATTTTGCCCCTACCCACATGCTCAAAATAGCGGTCCCACAGGATATCCCCTCCTTCAATCTGCTCTCTCCCATATCTTCCCCTAAACCCCTTTTGACTTTTCCAGTAGGGGTGGAATTAAAACCAAGAATCACCAAGAATCTCTATGCCCCAGTGCCTGTATATCTTATTCCCCAATTACATGTAAAATAGCATTAATAATAGTATATAGGGGCGGCTAGGTGGCGCAGTGAGTAAGAGCGCCGGCCTCAGAGTTGGGATGATGCGAGATCGAATCTGGCCTCAGAAAATGAGCATCCACATACAAATAATGGCTAGCTGTGTAACCTTGAGCAAGTTACTTAATCCCAATTGCTTAAAAAAAATAGTATGTATATATATTAAACATTTGGTTTTAAAACTTTGAATTCCAGATTCATTCCCTTCCTCCCTTGTCACCCACCCTTACTGGGAAGATAAGCAATTCAATATAGGTTGTACATGTGTAGCTAATGCCAAACATTACCATAGTAGATATATTATAAAAGACTGGTTATATTTCTCTCCCTCCTATCCCACCTCCCACTTGGTCTATTCTCTACTTTGGTCCTTTTCCTTTTCAAAAGTGGGTGCTTCCAACTTCCCTCCTCCCAGCTTGCCCTCCCTTCCATCCTCCCCGCTCTTATCCCTTTCTCCTCTACTCTCCTGTAGGGTGAGATACCCTTTTTAGTGTGTATGTCATTACCTCCTTGAGCCAAATTCAATTCGAATAAGGTTGATCCATTCCCTTTTGCCTTCCTGTTCTTCCCCTCCATTGTAACAGTTTTCCCTTGCCTCTTCTATATGATAGTTTGCCCCATTTGGTCTCTCCCCATATCCTTTTATTATATTACTCTCTCATCTCTTAATTTCATCTTTTAAGTATCATCCCTTCCTATTAAATTGGTCCTGTGCCCTCTATCTATGTATACCTATCAACATATATACACACATTCACATATGTATCCATACACTTTCTATTCCCTTCAACTATTTTCATACTTAGAGAAGTTTCATCTGTTACAATTATCATTTTTCCATGTAGCAATGTAAATATATCAGCTTTGATAAGTTCCTTATGATTGATTTTCCCTGTTTACCTTCTCAAGTATCTCTTGCTTCTTGTGTCTGAATGTCAAATTTTCTATTCAACTCTGGTTTTTTCCTCAAGAATGCTTGAAAATCCTCTATTCCACTGAATGACCATATTTTCCCCTGAAACAAGATACTCAGTTTTGCTGGGTAGGTGACCCTTGGCTTCAATCCCAGCTCTTTTGCCCTCTGGAACATCATATTCCATGCTCTTCGATCCCTCAGTGTAGAAGCTGCCAGGTCCTGGGCTATTCTGATTG